>WAAB01004564.1:0-27985 GCA_013389865.1 Piaya cayana | reverse complement strand
AATATTGACCCTTGAGGAATGCCTTTATCCCCTGAGTGGTTCATCCATCAAATCCATGTGTCTCAATTTCAGAGACAAGGATGTTGTGTAGGACAGTGTCAAACATGTTGCACACCCTTGTTGTGTTGGAGGTATAAACATGACACTATGAAATCTTGTTGTCAGTGTTGTGGGTGTTTGTTTCTCTGATGCAATCGTATTTTTACCACTGTCAGCACTGTAGAGCTGAAGCATTTGTGAAAGAGTGAATTAGACTCTATTCTACCAGCTGGAGAAATGCCTTGCAGGTTTGCAATTGAATTGCCCTTACAGCATTTTTTCACTTTGTAGTTTGTGATTAGATGCTGTTTGAAGGATGCNCATCCTTCCTATGGTGAGGGGCCAGATATCAGTTTATGTGTTAACTGATGCGTAATCTGATATATGTCAATTCTTAACGGTTTTTAAATGTAGATGAATGGTAATTTTGCTTATACTTTTGACTCTGATTTTTCATTTTAGGACCACTTCTTTATAACATTTCCCAGGCAGCTGCCTCTGCTGACACTTCTCCATGCAGAGCATTACTGTAACCTGTTATTTTGGTAGGTAGGTTCACTTACATTAAAATTAAAGAGAAATACATTTTCCAGTGAACCTGATAAATTCTTCATTGCAAAGTGCTCTGACCTCTGTGTAGTAGTGACTCACTGGTATGAAGGCATGGGTGTGTTACATTATAGAGGAAGAATATGGAACAGCCTTGGCTTACTGTCTTTTTTAGGAACTTGACTTTCAGTCTCTCTGAGGCAGTGTTAGTGGTTTGTCTTTGATCAGCAGGGTGATTTTAAGCAAGGATCTTGATTTTGTTCGAAGAGGGTATTGTTTTTCCTTTCCTCTGTTTGTTTTATTTTAATTGGATTGTAGAGGTTGTAGAGAGATTTCATTTTGGACCAAACTAAATGGGAAGATGTGCTCTCAGTTCCCTGACTCCAGGTGGAACTAGTCTAAAGTTGGACCTCTGACAAGATTATTGTACAGATACATCAGCACCTGTAACTTTGTTGGCTTTCTTTTCTTGAGGATAAAACAGAAGCAGACTTCTGTGATGTGCATCTGACAGAGACTGCTCCAAATACAACAGCATCACCCCAATATGATCCAGAAATCATCATTGTTGGATCAGGCGTACTTGGTTCTTCCTTGGCCACAGTGCTCTCCAGAGATGGAAGAAGGGTGACTGTGATAGAGAGGGATCTGAAAGAACCTGACAGGATAGTTGGAGAGTTGTTGCAACCTGGAGGTTTTAATGCCCTTAGAGACTTGGGTCTTGAAGGTGAGTGCATTTCAAAATGTGAATATTATCTGTAATGCAGCAGCTACTACACTTAATATTTTTAGAAAAAGCATGCCTACAGGGACAATGAATAAATACAGTATCTACCTTTAACATCTGAAGTAAAAATTCTTGTGTATTTCCAGTATGCCATTTTGAAAATATTCATCCTTCAACACATGTTTTGATAAAGAAAATTGGACTCTATATAAAGAAATTCTTTTCATACACAATTAAGCTTTCTTAATAACATTTTTAACTCATCTGTTTGCTTATATTTTGCAGATACAGTAGAAGGTATTGATTCACAGATAGTAAATGGTTACATAATTCATGATATAGAGAGCAACTTGGAGGTTGAAATTCCTTATCCAACATCTGAGGATGGCCACGTGGTGAGTGGAAGATCTTTTCATCATGGCCAGTTCATCATGGGTCTCCGAAAGGCAGCCATGGCGGAGCCTAAGTAAGTCACTTTGTGGACAGCACAGCTGAAATAGAGAATCAGAAGCTCTGTTCCCAACATCCATGAGACTCCTTAACCATTTCACTCTGTCCCCAAAAGCTGCAATGAACAAGACTGAGAAAATGTAACAGTTACAGTCACTCCTGTATTCTGTAGACATGTTCATGAGTTGCATATACATCAGACATTCCTCTTTGGGACAAGCTAATCTTTAAACTACAGGAATATGGGCTTTCATTATCAGGCAAGATATTGGCCCATCTGTGTAAAAAAATAGGTCAAGGGTAGAGGACTTTTATCTCCTACTGATTCTTGGGTTTGACATTTTGCCAGAAGATGTGACATCTTCTCAGTGAGCAGCGTATAGAATCTCTTTGTTCAAGAAGGCTGAGAGAACTGGGGTTGTTCAGCCTGGAGAAGGCTCCAGGGAGACCTTATTGCAGCTTTCTAGTACTTAAAGGGGTCTTATAAGATAAATGGAGGCAGATGTTTTAGCAGGGCTGTTGCAATTGTGCAAGGGTGATGGTTTTAAACTAGAAAAAGGGAGATTTATATGAGATATAAGGAAGAAATTATTTTACAAAGAGGGTGGTGAAAGACTTGAACAGGTTGACCAGAGAGGTGGTAGATGCCCCGTCCATGGAAGCGTTCAAGGTCAGGCTGGACAGGTCTTGAGCAACTGCATCTAGTTGCAGATGTCCTTTTTTCACTGCATGGAGGTTAAACTAAATAACCTTTTAAGGTTCCCTCAACTATTCTATGATTCTGAGAAATGTGTGGCAAATTTGGTATAATTTCTTAGAATCATAGAATAGTTTGGGTTGGAAGGGACCTTGAAAGGTCATCTAGCTGAACCCTCCTGCAATAAGCAGGGCTGTGTATTTTTTTCACTGATGTTATCTCTGATGGCAGAAATCAAGCCTCTTTTGCATGTTCTGCTTTTTCTGATAGCAAGAAGTCAAACAAAATGACTAGAATGAAGCACTAAATGGAAGTAGCTCTTTCCAGTTATTAACTTATGGTTTTAAGAATCTTGAAGACCCCTTCTTCTCTTCCTAATGAAAAAAATGGTGTTTGGTGTTTCCTCTGTAACTGATTTATGTCTTTTGGACAAGAGACAAGGAGGAAACTTTCATTGAAATAAATGGGTTCTAGCTGTTGTTTTCTGTGGGATATTTTTCTGTTTTGTGAGTACTACAATATGAATTACTAGAAGTAGCACTAAAAGATTGCTTCTTCAGTAGAGTTGAAATAATAACAACTGTATTTACAAGTTACAAAAGCTAAAGCCTTCTCATTGTTGCTTCAAGTTCAGTGAAATCTGGGCACCTCTTTGCTCTACTTGTGGGGAAAACTCCAGTAGCTGTACACAGTCTTTGAAGCAGAAACAAAAGCTAATGTTTGTAACTTCAATTCTTTCCCCTTTTTCCACAGTGTCTTTAATGTTCATTTTGTGCATGTTTGCTTTCCATTTTAATTGTAGCATACAAAACTGCATGTTTAGTTAAGGTGCAGTTCTTCTAGTACTATGAGGATTTGTCTTTCATCTCAAAGCTTGTGAAAATATAGGGGATAATAATTAGGTATTAATATATCTTCTTTATAAGTACTAGGCAATATGAACTTATTTCGGTTGAGTACAACTAATTTTGCTGAAGAGGGAAGTAGGGCATCATCAGCTGATTGTTTTTATAATAGGTGAGAACCAGAAATAGAAGGAAGCACTTAAATAAATAAATAACTGAAATGACAACTATAAAAGAAATTTAAAGCCAATACAATCTGCATCACTTTTCCATACCATCTGAGACATTGCTGCACTCCTTTGATGTTGAAACTTCTGTTATTTTGATAACAGCCAACCTGCCTGTTGCCTGGCAAAGGAAGCCAGTCATGATCTACTCTAAATTTCTGTGCTGGCTGACACGTAGAAAAGACATGAATTCAGTTGATCACATTCCCTCTGAGAGCCTAAAATATCAAGCTGTTTTATTCTCCTGTGGACCTTTAGCTCATTTCTTGAAGTTTTGGGATTCATTGAATGGTTTGGGTTGGAAAGGACCTTAAGGATCATCTCCAACCCCCCTGCCATGGGCAGGGACACCTCCTACTATACCAGGCTGCTCAAGGCCCCATCCAACCTGGCCTGGAACATTTCCAGGGAGAGGACATCCATTACTTCCCTGGGCATCCTGTGCTAGTGCCTCCCCACCCTCAACATGAAGAATTTCTTCCTGATATCTAATCTAAATCTTCCCTCTTCCAATTTAAAGCCATTTCCCCTGTCCTATCACTATATGCCCTTGTAAAAAGTCTTTCCTCAGTTTTCTTGTAGGCCCCCTTCAGGTGCTAGAAGGCCACTCTAAGGTCTCCCTGGAGCCTTTGCTTCTCCAGTCTGAGCAACCTCAACTCTCTCAGCCTGTTCTCATAGCAGAGATGCTCCAGCCCTGATCTTTGTTGCTCTTCTGGACCCGTTCCAACAGTTCCATGTCCTTCTTAGGTTGAAGATTCCAGAACTGGCCACAGGACTCCAGATGGGCCCTCATGAGAGCATAGTAGAGGGGGAGAATCGCCTCCCTCGACCTGCTGGCTGCACTTCTTTTGATGCAGCCCAGTATACAGTTGGCCTTCTGGGTTGCGAGCACACATTGCTGGCTCATGCCGAGCTTCTCATCAATCAGCATCCTCAAGTCCTTCTCCACAGGGCTGCTCTCAATCACATCATCCCCCATCCTGCATTCAAACTGTGGATAGTCCTGACCCAGGTGTAGTACCTTGCACTTGGCCTTGTTGAACCTCATGAGGTTTGCCCAGGTTCACTTCTCCGGCCTGTCCAGGTCTCTCTGGATGACATCCCATCCTTGTGGTGTGACAAGTATACCACTCAGCTTGGTGTCCTCTGCAAACTTGCTGAGGGTGCACTCAAACTTTCTGTCTGTATCATCGATGAAAATATTTAACATTGATCCCAGTAAGGACCTCTAAGGGACACCACGTGCCACAGATTTCCATCTGGATATTGAACCATTGACTGCTACTGTCTGAATGCAACCATCCAACCAATTCCTTATCCACCAACAGTCCACCCATTGAATCCTTATCTCTCCAATTTAGAGAGAAAGACGTTGTGAGGGACTGTGTCAAATACTTTACAGAAGTCCAGATAGATCACCTCCATTGCTTCTCTCGTGTCCACTGATGTGGTCACCCCATCACAGAAAGCCAGTGGGTTGGTGACGCAGGACTTCCATCTGGATATGAAAATATTTTTGAGGGAGGGAGTGTCCATTTCAAGCTGCTAATGAACTATTGATGTCACGTCTAGCAGCTCACACCCAAAAAAGGATTTACAGAGATTTAATTTGTGAACATTAAATATCTGTGGTTGGAAGGTAGAAGTAAGAGATGCTCAGTTCAAGGTCTGAGCATAAGCATTAACAGAACTTTAAAAGTATAAATAGTAAAAAAAATCCCACTCCAAAAAGTGTATTCTGAATTCCTGAGGTGAAAAACTTGATGTCCCTGTCCTAAAAAGGTTGGATTATTTTGGAATTCTCTGAGAATTAGGTACCTCACTTTTATCTAGTGCACATTAAGTCTTGAAGGGCTGCTTTGCATCTTGCCCCTGAATTCTGCTTGGAGTTAGGTCTCACCTGCCCTGTCAGTGTTCCCTACTGCTTAGCAGGGATGACTCAGTTCACTGCCTGAAATCTGAACGTTATGACAAACTCCTCTCTGCCTCTCTTGTATGACCTTGGAGCACCTGAAGCACAACAGGGAATTCTGCTGAGTGGCAAGGTGTTCAACATAAGAACTACAGTTGTAGAATATTCTGAAGTACCAAGCCAAGTGGTAGTGTTGAACTGAAAACAGTGACAAGAATTTTTTGGCAGTTAATGTGGCTTCTGGAAGTGGTCAAGAATGCGTATTTAAAATTTAAACAAACTGTTAAGTGTTGGCAGAGAAAAGATTAGTGAAAATCTGGTTTTCCTTCTGTGACTAGTGCCTTGAAATGTTGGAATCATCAATCCTCTTCCATTCTGTTCTAATCCCTCTATTTTATTTCAGTGCAAAATTCATTGAGGGGACTGTGTTACAGTTGCTTGAGGAAGATGACTGTGTTGTGGGTGTTCAGTACAAGGACAAAGAAACTGGAGATATTAAGGTAAGACAGTTTTCTCTAACAGTCTTTGTTAAACTTCTGAGAAAATCGAGGGTTGGTTTTTATGTGTATATAATTTTTTAAAAACCTCTGCTTTGGAGCTCTGGTACAGAAACAGCAGTTATTAAGAAAGTGAAAGCTGTAATACAGGGAGATTACATTCTAGTGGATACAGTACTGGCAGTACAGCTTCTGCTTTTGGTGTCTGGAGAATGCAGTTCATTATTTATTTCAACATTCTTATGTCTATAGTTTAAAATCGTTTGAGAATTATTGGTGGAAAAACCCAATATATTAACATTTGTGCTTTGCCTGTGTGTACTGATCTACGTTTCCACATAGACTGTCACCATCGATTAAGGTGTCTGAAAATAAGAATATAGGTACCCATTTATACAGATAGTTTTGTCCAGTCATTTCTTGGATCACAGAAGGATTTCTGGCCTATTTTAATTGTGCCACTGTCTTTAGATTAATGTTTGTTTCTTCAGCTAATGCTAAACTGCTGGCTTAATGCTGTGAAACTCTGTGAACTTGTAATAAAAAAGTTTAGGAAAGACAAGTTTAGGTAGCACCTACGTGCTGAAGTTCTGGATATACTGCTTGTTTTCTAGAAAATCCAAATTTCTCCTTCTTTGTTGACTTTAAAATTCCTTTGCTGCCTCAGGTTATGTAGTCAATGTGCTCAGATGTGCTCTGATGGGGAAGATAGGAATCTCCTGCCTATGCTCTGCTGCCTCCATGCAAGACTGAGAAACTTCTGAGCAGCTGGAAGATACTGCTCTGAGCAATACTAACAAGCTCTCTTATCTTTAGGTCGTTTAGAAATTGGAATGGTGATATCATACCATGTGTAAGAGAGCTTTTTGAAAGTACTTGCCCAAGATGTTGCAGACTTAGCTGGTTTTAGACCCTCCTCAGGCAAATGGCATGGCAGCCCACTTGATATCACAGTGTTTTAAGTAGGAAGCTGTAAGAGTGTTGAGTGAAAACATCCTTGGTCACTCTTGAGGTAGCTGGAGGAGCCGAGGTTCCAAGTCCTGTTCCTTTGGTCTGTCTTATGTATCATGGAAAATGAATAACAGCATATTAGGAAATCCACTGTAGTAGAATAAGTTATTGAATCACACACTGTTACTGGAAAGGGGGAGAGTTTTTGTGGGGTCATTTCCAGTTTGGTTTTTTCCCCAAATCAAATTGTCTTTTAGCATCCAGCAGTATTAAAGGGTTTTTTTGTTTTGTTTGGGGAGTGGAGGGGAAGAAATTTTTTACTGTGAGGGTGGTGAGGCATTGGCACATGTTGCCCAGGGAAGTCATGGCTGCCCCATCCCTGGAGGTGTTCAAGGCCAGGTTGGATGGGGCTTTGAGCAACCTGATCCAGCAGAAAATGTCCCTGCCCATGGCAGAGGTGTTGGAACTGGTTGATCTTTAAGGTCCCTTCCAACCAACCTAAACCATTGTATGATTCTGTGATTTTGGTTTGAGATTTGTGTTTAAGCTTTATGCATTTATGGATGATGTTGTAATTTTAAGTCTCATTTATTTGACCAAGAGTCATGTGACCAGTGTTTTATCCTGTATCTTGAGAGCATGGATGTTGTTCTTAAGTCTTTGGATTTCCTGTCTGTGTGATGGGGATAAACAAATTCATGTTTTGCTTTGAATGCTGCAGTTCCATGGCTGGAAAGAGCTGTTTCATTTGCTGGCCTGGATCTTTGGCTTTAGAAATCCAGTGGAAGAAATTTCTGTTAAGCATTTCTAAACTGTGTTCCCCTGCATGTTACTTTTTACAGCTGGGAAACTACTTAGGGAAAAAAACCCCAAAACCCAAACCCAAAGCCTGTTTACATTTCCTAGCCTGCTTTCATAAAGAAGAGGGGCTGATTGATGTTGTGTGCCTGTGTTTTTCTGTTCTCTCCATCCCTTTTATCTTCCACATTGTCTTTGCAATTTTTATTCTGTTAGATGAGGTTCAAATTAGCCAGTATGCTGTAAGTCAATTTATAAAATTTATTGAAACCAGGCACCTGAAGACTTGAGTTCTTAGTATGCTGTTTGTAGGAAAATTGTAACTTAAACGTTCAGATCGCTAGACACCAGGGAAGCCATATGGGCAGGTGACCTTGCTGTAATTGCAGGAATAATTAGAGCTTGCAATCTGAGACAGGAATCAATAGGAAAGAGGTTTTGTTAGCTCTTCTCAGGAAGCTCATTTCTCTTAAGTTCAGACACTATAAATGGTTATTATTTGACTCAGCTCTTCTCTCATATGATTTTGTCTGACTCCCCTTCACACAGCAAGAGATGTAAGGATGTGTGACACAAGTGGCTGAGTCCACTCCTATGCAGGACAGAACCACTCATAGAGGAACCCATGCAGAACCTGGCTGACTGGATGCTTCTTTCCAATAGAAAATGAAACTAATGAAACATGGCATGCTTTTTTGCCTTGTTACATCCTGAAGGTTTAAAAGGAAAACTTCTTTTCTGCTCAAACCAAACGTATGAGATTATTGAATACCAAGGACTAATGGCCAAATTATAAATCTATAGTTATTTGTGGTTAAATTACTGAGTATACTGACATTAAGAAAGCTGTAAGTAGAAGGAAACATCCACTTTTAAATGCTTTCTAGTATAATGTTATATTGCCGTAGCAGTAAATGCTTAAAAATATATTCTAGTAATCAGAATAATTTGTTTATGTTAGAGGGCAGTGTATGTGCTGAACATTAGGAATTTATGCATACATTCAGGCTGAACGTAATCAGTTTACTCAGATTTTATTTTGGTTTTTCTTTTATCTATATACGCTATTTGTTCTTATAGTTCCTAAATATGCTAGGAACTGCTCAGAGTCCACTGCCTGATCTTTTGAAGAGGGTCTTAGTATGCTTATTGCATTTCAGTTTGTTACACTTTGGTTTGGTTTTGTTTAGTTACTTAGGCATGGTTCTTTAATTTAAAATTTCTTCTTTGTTTTCTTTTTTCTCTTGAAGAGCATGTGGGCTGAGAGGAGCAATTACACTACTTTCTTGCCTTTTTTTATCCTACACAGTCCCCATAACTATTTTTTTTTTTGTGAATGCACCTCTGAAAAAGCTGAAGTATGTATTGTTAGATCAACTTTTAGGGGAAATAGTTAAATATGGCTATGAGGAGGGTAACAAATACTGTTTTTCTTAATACATATGGTATAAAAATGGTTTGTGATCCTCTTGTGTTTGTTGTTCTGCAGAATGTTATAATGTATGAAAATGAGAGAGTTGGAGTTGTTTCCCCCCGTTCTGAAGCAAAATTGAAAATGCCATATCTTTATTTTTTCTTTACGCTGCAGGAACTTCATGCACCTCTTACTGTTGTAGCTGATGGACTTTTCTCCAAGTTTAGAAAAAACTTGGTCTCCAACAAAGTTACTATTTCATCACATTTTGTTGGTTGCATTTTGAAGGTAACTTTTACATATAATGCTATATAAGCCAGTATTCTCCTGCTTCTTAATGTGGGTCTGCATTTCACTGAATGTATTGTTTGGTTTTTTCCAATAGAATCAATTAGAACTTAAGTTTGTTTTTTTTAAAAAAGTGGATATTGTTAAAAGTTAGATATGCTTTTAGGAGTGGCATGTAGTGTTATCTTAAACGTACAGCTGAACAAGGGAGGGTTTAAAAAAAACTGGATTAGGATTCAGCATTGCTAGTTTAAGGTGAACATTGGAATTCTGTGGGCTGGCTCATAGAAAATTCAGGGTGGTTTTTTTTTAAGAAAAACAGGTTCAGCATCTCATATAAGGTAGTGCTATGTGTGATATTTATATTTTTATACATATATATCTTACAGAGCACTAATCTCTGGATTAGATAGGCACCATTGTAAAGCTGGAACACAATCTGAAAAATTGTTTCCTTGGGTATAGGTGCTTTGACTTATTTGTGTTAAGATATAGGTAGCTAAGATAGCGACACTCACTTCATCACAGTAGTTATGGCATTTGTTCATGGAACAGAAATCTTGAGCTTAAAATCATCCTAGCAGCTGTGAGTCAAACCACCTATATTTTATGCTCCAGAAGAATACTCAGATTGTCCTACTGTCTGAAGGCAGGAAACCGTATCACTAAGTGCCTTCAGGATCTATAAACCTCAAGAAAGTGTTTGGTAGCTGGATGGTTGGAGAGCACAGGTAGAAATCGTGGCTGAGTCTTGCCTTCTGTGGCTGCTGCATTAACAGCAAAAATAATTAAGGGAGAAGGGACCAAAACTACAGAATTTTCACCGTACTCATAACTCTGACTTGGATGAACTTTTTGGGTCCCTAAGCCAGTTACCACCCAGTACCTCCTGTTCCTCTACTTCTGGATACTTATTTAAGACCTATTTAGATAGGACCCTGTGTTTCTTCCCCAGCTGGTATCTCCACGTAGTTCTATACAGACTAGTGTATTTCATTCCCTCCCACTGTTTTCTTTATGAGAAGAGAATAAAATGACCTTATGGAAAACTATTACACTGATTACATTACATATTTTCAATGGCATTGTATTAAATATTAGGGAGGTATTCAAATGAAGTGTATAACCTGATGTATATTCTAGTAAATATTAAAATGTATTAATATTAAATATTAAAATGTATTAAAATAATTGTAATCTGTAGTTCAGAACATGCTTTTTTAAAAACTACACAACTTAATCTGATATTGGATTTTATTTCAAAGTATTTCAGAAAATGCTTTTGTATAGCTGAAATTTCATACCCTTTCATTAATCAGTTTCAATCTTTCTGCTTTTATCTTTTCTTTTTAAGGATGCACCACAGTTTAAAGCTAATTATGCTGAACTTGTTTTAGCTAAAACTAGTCCAGTCCTAGTCTATCAGATTTCTTCAACTGAGACTCGAGTCCTTGTTGATATCCGAGGGGAAATGCCAAAAAATTTAAAGGAATACATGATTGAGAATGTTCATCCACAACTACCTGGTAAGTCTAAAAAGATTTCCATCCATAGCTGTCACAATTAAATGTTCAAAAAAAGCATGTTTCACTGAATCTATCTAACTATGGACTTTATCCACATGTGCAGTTACTGTTTCGGTAATCATTCACACTTCTTCAACTGCACTTCAAAGTAAATTGTTCAGCTCACATCTGTGAGGTTAGCAGTTCAGAAGTTTATCTTTTAAGCATATCTCTAAGAAGAACTTAAAATGGGTTGTGTGTGGATTATTTTAGACTCTTAAGTAATGTAATGAAAATATTTGATTATTGCAGATCACTTAAAGGAACAGTTCCTAGTAGCAGTTCAGAATGATCGTTTAAGGACTATGCCAGCCAGCTTCTTGCCTCCTTCAGCTGTAAATAAAAAAGGTGTGTACTATGAAATAAAAGGAGGGAAAAAGGCTTTATAAATCTCTTCTGGGACTTAGGTCTTTGTTGTCGTAGACATATATTTTTGTTGAATACAACTGTCTCATAATTCTTCTATGAAAAGTAATATTTTGAAAATGTGTGCCTTGGGCATAGTTTAACTGCAATGTTTATATCGACAACAGACTTCAAATCATTGTCTGCCTTACTTTTAAGTTTAAATAATTTGGTTGTTCAAGCTTAGACAAGTGTGCTCTTCTTAAGCAAAACTTGCTTAAAAAAGGAAAGAAATTAGGGTAAAAAATGTTTGTGTGTTTGTGTTCTTTGACACACACACACACATATCTATAGGTGAAAAAATATTTTTACCTTGATCATCTTAAAAGTTCTTAATATGACATCGGGTTTTATTCCTCCTTTCTTTTTTCATTTTTAATTTCTAGTGGTTATCCATCTTATTTTCTGATGGGAATGAATTTGTAGTAAGTTTGATTTTTAAGAAAATAGGAAGCTTGAATACCAAGATTATGTTATGGTCATGCAGTATCCCATTAATTCTTTCTCTCCTTTTAGGTGTTCTTCTTTTAGGAGATGCATATAACATAAGACACCCTTTAACTGGTGGAGGAATGAGTGTTGTTTTAAATGATGTTAAGATATGGAGAAGTTTGCTCCAGGATATTCCAGACCTTTATGAAGATTCTGACATTCTTAAGGTGAAGCTTTATTGTAGATTTATTTTAGGCAGATTTTCCTGGAATTTAATGACACACTTTTAAGTTTTATGCAACTAAGGGACATGTAGGTTATTAGTGAGACACATGACTTTTCAGAGGTTTGGATAGATAAGACATACACTAAGCTTTCACCAGGAAGCAGAGCTGTGATTTGTGAGCGCTGTGGCTGTGTGACAAAGGCAGATTCAAAACTTTGCTTACTGAGTTGTGCTTAAGGAGACTGGTGTGCTGTGTCTGTTCAGTGTGCTTTGCTGGTATAACCTTGTATTCCTGCATTAATAGTGTGTTTGTAACTTAGATTTATCTTAAATGGCCTGGGTTTAGACCATTCTGTCTGTGTGAGTGGTGCTTAGAGAACAGCGAGCTCGTGAACTAAGTTTTTCAAGAGACATCTCAATGCTCCACTGGCTCTTGACTGCTGCATTAATCTCCCAGTCCTAAATTAGAAGACATACTTCTTTCCTGGGAATCAGCAGCATCAGTATTGATGCTGGTGTTTTACAGAATCAAACTATAACTCCATTAAGGGTTATAAAGCAGGTATGTGTTTATTTGCTGGCGGGTGCGAGGGGGTAATCCTAACTCGCACACCGTGCGGTCTAACAAGTAGATAATTATAGTGTGAAGACATGCCTATTCATAAGCGCCTATTACATATTCATGACCATTCCCCACTTCTTATTATAATTAGATTTGAGAAGCCTCATCTATACTTGCGCAGGCACGGTGTTGCAGTCTGGGGTTCAGGGATGAAGTAGTCTTCATCTTCCTCATGAACCGTTCCTGAATTCAATCTGTGTGCAGGCGCAGTCTCATCCTGGTTGAGGTGCAGTCAGCTTTCTACTGTTGTGCTTCTTCTTTATCAGTGAATGTCTGTGAATGAGCTTCTCTCTTATCAACATCCAGGGTCTTCAAGGCCTTTACTAGCAGACAGTGCATATTTCAGTAAGCTAAGCTGTCTTAAGTTTTCCTAACATTTCTGCAGTTTTTCTAACTAACTAATATGCCCGCACATCACTGGGCTTGTTTTTCCAGTGAGATTAGATAAAAAATTCTGATGAGTAGGTAATAAGATTTCTTTTTTATTTACTGCTTTTAATCAGGTTAATCGTGTTGTCAGTTGGCTAAATTACCGTTAGAATAATTATAGACTACAAGTAAATGATACAAAAAGTATATTTGGAAAATGAGAAGCACTTAGAGGGACCTTGAATGTCAGGAAAATACAGGACTGACTTACCTGATCAAATGCAGATACTTACATCTTAGCTAGTCACCTCAGCCTTTCAGTTATTTCTGACTTAGTCAACAGAAGTTTCTGACCTACCCCAGCCTCTTACCGCAGGATGAGATGAAGCACACCCTGGAACAGCCTTTTTTTTTTTCCTATGTTTAATGTGAAAGGAGCCTGGGTAACTGGTGTGACAAGTTTCCGAAATTACATAATGATCTGGCTTGGAACCAACTAGCATTATCACTAATTTTCACAAGTGTGACTTTCTGGGAATCCGTTGAATGCTCTTATGTATACACTGATGGAAATATTTTTTTTTTCCTTTTTCAGGCAAAAAAGACATTTTATTGGTCAAGAAAAAAATCTCATTCTTTTGTAGTGAATGTGCTTGCCCAGGCACTTTATGAACTCTTCGCTGGCACAGATGGTAAATATACTTTAAAAATAACTTCTGACTAATTAAATTAAAAGATAACTTAGTAACTAAATAAGCCTGGGGAGGGGATCTGTATGTAAGTGAGCATATATACTTAAATACATATACATACCAACACATGGACATACGTGTGTATTTATATCTATCTGTATATTGATATATATTAAAAATATATCAGTCAAAGGATTTTAATGAGTTACTTTGTGTTCTCTGCCTGGTTGTTCAGTTCTAGTGCTGTGTAAACCAAGTTTTCGCAATGTGAGGGCAAACAAAGGGAAACCAGAAGACACTTGTTCTTATGCAATTCACTTGAAGAATAAGTAGATATTCTGTAAGACTGTCCTCTACTTAAATGAAACTATCTCAACATCCAGCTGAATTTAACAGAACAACAGCTACCAATGTCCTGGATTTAATATCACTCCTGTGTATGCTAAAAAATGTTTTGGTATGTGTTGAATGTAATTGTTGAGTAATTTTAATTCGTTTTGTAGATTCCTTGCACCAGCTAAAGAAAGCCTGTTTCCATTACTTCCGACTGGGTGGAGAATGTGTCTCAGGACCTGTTGGTTTGCTCTCTGTGTAAGTTCAGTGTGCTGGTAATAATTACTGTGAACTGGGTCAAGTGTCGTGAGCCTTTGTGAGGATCTGCTTTACTCCCAATCTGTCAGATCTGCACAGGGAGAATGGTCCACATGAGCCTTTATTTTTAGAATTATACTGAAGATTGGGGCTTTAATAGAAGCTGTATGTTTAAATGCTGACTCATTTTCCTTCATAAAAAATGCTACCAAAAGCTAGAGAGAAGCTAAAGTAGGGGACATGGGGGTTTGACTGAGGTACAGGGGTCCAGACAAGCAGAGGAGCTGGTAGACATTTCATGCTTTGACAACAGTCAATGATGAGGTCTTTCATAAAGGAGCATGAGGAACTGGTAAATCAGTAACTGTCAGGGTCTTCTGAATTGTTCCTCAGAAACTATAACATATGCAACATACTACTCTGAGTATGTGAGAATGTGTGCTTTTATATTTGTCTGCTTTTGGAATGAGAGCTAGAAGTGAATTTGTATTGTTAGTTGAGATGGCACGATCAGAGCTGCCTGAATCAGTGGGAGCATAATCTTGAGTGGAGATCTCTATTTGTAAAATGAAAATTTGTCAGGGCTTTGGATTTTATTTATTTTCATGCTTTTGTCTATTTTAATACAGGTTGTCTCCTAAACCAATGGTACTGATTGGCCACTTCTTTGCTGTGGCACTGTATGCTGTATATTTTTGCTTTAAATCAGAGTCCTGGATCACCACACCTCGAGCATTTTTCAGTAGTGGAGCTATTCTTTACCGGAGCTGCTCTATAATATTTCCACTTATTTACTCTGAAATGAAGCATTTAGTCTACTAAAATCCAGGAGGAATGAATGGGAGAAGAAAACATGAAAGTCAGGATGCCTTCAAAATCTTTGGACATGTACTATTTAATATTGTATTATGTTTTCTTCTCTTCAAAATGCAATTTCCTTGATAAGGATTTGACTTAATTTTGGTTTTGTGGTTATATACATATATATTATATGTAAATATTCTTTGCTTTGAAATTTAAATTCAAAAAGGAGTTAGCTGTTTACGAGGACCATAATTAAGTGTTGGCATGTGGTAGCAATTGCCAGTTTTGTCAGAATTTCATTCATTGCTTTATCCATTGCTGAGTGCACCACTGATATTAATAAACTGAAAAGTGATAACTCTAAACCATATGCTGCTATTATCCTTCATGCTTTTTTTTCTGCTCCGTAGTTCCATAGACTATTTCTTCATTACTGTGAAATAGTGTAAAAACATTCTTGATTTGGGTTATTTCATTAGGGTTTGCCTCTTCTTTTTCAGTCGCAGCTGAGACACCAGTCTACTGACACTTAAAAGGACACTGTAAAGGATTTCGTATCTTGAAGTATTTTTTACTTTGGTCACTGTTGCAAGTGCCGTATTGCTATTCTGAAATCAGTCTTTACACCAGAATTAATTTAAACGAGTAATAATCAAGCTGTAGTTACGTTGGCTACTGCATTGCACTCAGGTACTGAAAGCACATCTTTCTGAAACTTTCTTACTATCTCACTTCCTTTAAAAAACAGGGGAGTTGTTTTTGTTTGCTTGGGCTGTGTGCAATTGTAGTTTAACACTGCCACAAACTGAAGCACAGCAACAAACTGGATCCACTGAATCAAATTCAGTCCAGCCTGTTTCCAGTACGCATTAATCTTTAATGTTACTTCTTAAAATTCATGAGAAGTACCATGTTGGTGTCCTTTTAATACTTGGAGTATGAGGGTTTTTTTCTGTAGAAGTTACTGCATGCTGCTAAGGAGTCCGTGTCTTTTACTGTTGGTCATTGTTCCTCTCAATGTTCTCGTTATCAGTACTTCTTGTGTCTTCATTTTTCTTTACCTTTCTTACAATTGCTTTGTCTATCACTTTATGGCTTCTCCTGTTTTGGCTTGCCTAAAGAGTCACACATCAGTGCAACCGAGAACTCAGAGCAGTAACAGGTTGCATTTCTCTATACTGGTGAAACTTTGACTTTCTTGAGAATGACTGATTGGATAAGCTGTGTATAAATACACATTTTATGTTGGACTGTGAGAAGCTTTTTTGTTATTTTATTTGACCAATATCTCAAATGACATGTTCTTTTCCAGAAGTAAAATTATGTATATTTTTCTAACCATCGTCACTTTTGCTACCCTCTTGAACTTACCCTCATCATGAATATGTCTATGTTTAAACTTTAGGATAAAGTAATATTATTTTCAAATATACAGTAACTAAATGATACCCCTTTAAGGGTGTACAAAGTTTGCAGAATTTATACAAGTGTTTTCAAAATTCGTGACAATTTTGAAAATACTGCTTAATCTTACAGTTCCTGGTTTTTTATATCCTGTGCAGTCGGTCTCTTTCAAGTGAAGGATGAACAGGCCTTAGCCAAATACACATCCTCAGCTAACTGAAATAAAAAAGTTATGATATTTGTAGATTTTTTTGTTGTTGTGATTCGCTGGTTAATGAGTTTTGTTAGGTCCTGATATTTCAGGAAATACCAGTGTTCTTAAACTTACAGATGTTTTTAAGCTGGCTTTTTTTCCTTTTCTTTTCTTGAACCCAGTGCCTGGTTAAGAGTCTTGATGATCTGGATAATTACCACTTATTGTAAATTACTGCGGGGATGATACAAGTCTTGTATGTACGTGTAAGGAAGAGCATCCTGAATATATGACTCATTGAATGGTTACATGCCTTGTCCTCAGGAGATGACAAGGACTTACTTTGAAGTATTGAACAAATTGGGATGATGTAGAGAAGGCTGCACAGAGTGTGCACTTCTAACTGAAATTATGTATGAGTTGGTCTCTGACGGGATTTGACAGCGTTGGGTGGGCTCCTTCTCCAGCTGGTCAGAGGCACCCAGTGGCACTTTGCCCTGCTGAAGAAAACTAGCAGAGCAGAATTCCAACCTCTTTCCTGTAGTCCCTAGCTAAGGTGTTTTTCTGAGGGATACAGAGGGAGGTTGGGGGATGACTAGACGTAAGTTGGAATTTCTTCCTGGTGAGGCTGCTGAGGCCCTGGCACAGGTTGCCCAGGGAAGTTGTGGATGCCCCGTTCAAGGTGTTCAAGGCCAGGTTGGATGGGGCCTTGGGCACCTGATTTAGTGGGAGATGACCCTTCCCATGACAGGGGGTTAGAATTAGATGATCTTTAAGGTCCCTTCCAATTCAAACCATTCTATGAAGGGAGTGTCATGAAAGAAGCAGTTGCTGAGCCAAATGAGAGAAAGGTAAAATTAGAAGTGAGTGGGCAATGGAATCTGAAATTGCCAGCTGAAATATGCAACAGACAGTATGTAAGAGTCCTGGGAGTCATTTCCTACACCTGTGTGCTGCCAAGGGAAGCATTATGCCAGGAAAGGTGTGTCACAGGCATGATTCAGAATCTGAGAGGAACACAGTGCACACACAGACAACACACAAACTACATCAAATAAGTAGATCTATAGATTCTAAAGAGGTTCTAAGGATTTGTTCTAAAGATTTTTGCACTGCAGAATTTAATACCAACCTGCACCCTTAGCAGCAAGCTTCAGTGAGTGTTATGAGTCCATGAGACATTGTGTATGTGGCTGTCCCTGTATTCCAGGAACACTGACAGCTAGAGATAAACAGGAGAGCAGGAAGAACAAGAGAAGCAGTGATGAGACTGTAGCTTGGGACATGGTGCAGGAATGTGAAAACTTGCTAGTGGTGGGGACAAAAGAGGAAAATACAGTTACATTCTCAGCTAGTCTAACAGTCTGGGGGTTTGTTTGTAGGTGGTGAGTTGGTTCCTGTGTGCAGAACCTGTTTGAGAAATTTGTGTCATGTAAATGTTCCTGGTCATCTCTTTTTTGGGTGTGGTTTATTCTGAATGAGCCCTTTACTGGAAAATACAAGGGCAATGGGAGTGGTTTTTTTATTACAGCTTTAAAATGCCTGCCTGCAGGCATGCAGTGTTGGATTTCACTTGAGGAGTGACACGTTTGGGCTGGGTTTGTGCTCCAGTGCAAGCAAGTACAAGGCAGAGTGGTGGTGACTTTCCTCCTGCTGTCACTGTTATCAGCTGGAACAAGAAAGTCCTGGATTAACTGATGCATGTTGTAATTTATTACTTGGTTTTCTGAGACAGTGGTAGTATAATCTGATATTAGAAATCTCAAGTATAATTACAGTGCCTCTCTGGGAAAGTGTATGAATAGAGGAAGGAAAGGGGAGCTCATAATTTTTTGTAGATGTAAATGTTTTGTTAATGATGTCTGAATATCACTTGGAAGACTTAAAAATGTTGCATTGATATCTGTGCTATTACTCAGGGAAAAACCAGCCACCACCACCAAAGAACACACCTCATCTGTGTTGCCCAAGCTCTGTTTCTGTCAAAGATTTGGTGTTGAAGAACCACGCTTGAGGTTGGTTGTTATCAATCTGTTCCACATCAGTGCTGTTACCGGGATTTCTAAACACCTGTGGAAATCTCAAAAAAGGGGATAATTAAAACAGATTGCTCTCCCTGATAATGCCAGTTTCTGTGTTGTCTTTCTCCTTTGTGCTTGCTGAGCGTGTTGTTTGTACCACTTTCCTATGGAAGCTGGGACATGCACTACTTTCAAAGGCTGCTCGCATCTCCTAAAACCTGCATGTTGGTATTTACTGCTGATGCACCCTGGATGTTTTGTGTCAGTAGGGCAGTAATTTATGACTGGCTCCCAGTGCTTCCACATATTGCTCTCTGGACAAAAGCAAAACCCATTAAATCCAGAATAAATATGGACAGCTGATAAATTATGCATCCTGGAATTCTGGCTTGCTCAGCATGATGTTACTACATGGAAAGTTGTGTCAGCAGTTCCTAAATTGTTCCCCGTGGAGCTCCAGAGAGCTGCACAAGCTCCTGTGCTGTGCAGAGTGAACTGCTGCATGACAGAGTTTGCTGAGATAGTTATTCCATATACTGAAAATAAACGCTGACAGGGTATTTTCAATAGTAACTGAAATTCACTCTTAATATGAGTAAAGTAACATAAATCATAGAATCCTAGAAGAGTTTGAGTTGGAAGGGACATTAAAGATCCTCCAGTTCCTACCCCCCTGCCATGGGCAGGGACACCTTCCACTAGATCAGGTTGCCCAAAACCTCATCCAACCAGGCCTTGAATCCCTCCAGGGATGGGGCATCCACGACTTCTCTGGGCACCCTTACATTAAAAAGTTTCTTCCTAATACCTAAGTCTCCCCTCTTTCTGCTTAAAACCATTACCCCTCAGCCTGTCACTGCACTCCCTGATAAAAAGCCTGTGTCCTCTTTAAGTACTGGAAGGCTGCTATAAGGTCTCCACAGAGTTGCCTTTTCTCCAGGCTAAACAACCCATGTCTCTCAGCCTGTCCTCATAGCAGAAGTGCTCCATCCCTCTGATCATCTTTGTAGCCCTTCTCTGGATTCAGTCTAACACATCCATATCCTTCCTGTGCTGAAGACCCCAGAACTGAGTGCAGTACTCCAGGTGGGGTCTCCCTCAGCATGCTGATCACGCTTCTTTTGATATAGCCAGGATACAGTTGGCTTTCTGGGTTGCAAGTAAACTTGTGTTGGGCTTCTCATCCACCAGCACCCTCAGGTCACTCTCTTCAGGGCCGCTCTCAATCCATTCCCTGCCCAGCCTGTATTTGTCTTGGGTTTGCTCCAACCCAGGTGCAGGACCTTGCAGGACCTTTTCCTATTGTTCACCTTGCACAATAGGAAAAATAATCCTGATGGTGGAGCCCAGCTGTGAGTCTCCTGGAATCACCATGACTGAGCTGCTCCAGGCTTCCACTCATTTTACAGGTACAGTCAAGAAGTTAAACAGGGTTTTGGAAGTTGTTAGTGAAGGGGTAAAGCAAAACTCCACAGTTGTGCATGAAACGAGCCTTTGCACCTGCTGAGGTGTGTCAGTGAGGGAGCTCAAAATGCTTTGTGCAGGGTCAAGAGAAATTGCAAATTGAAGCTTTGGGTCTCTGCTGGCATCTGTTTCTGAAGATTAGAGATAGTGATGAGCCATGGAGGAAGGGGCTTCTGGTATTGCAGCATGTCTTAGAGACAGTCTTCAAGCACTGGTTACCAGGCCTCACTGTGACAAACCTGAGCACACCATTTGCATTTAGGCCTGACATAAAATGTTACTTCCCTCATTATAGGTATCAGATGCTGGGTGAGAGGAGGAGCAGCTGAATGACCTTGAGAGAGAAGTCCCTGCTCATGGGGAGACGCCACTGTGCAGCCAACTGCTCAGTGGACTTGGAGAGGCTGTATGTTTTCATAGCATAAAGCAATGGATCTGTAGCCAGCCCCCACTTCGGGTGTGTGTAGACAGTGGCTGCAACAGTTCTGTGTCTGCTTTCAGCTTGGGCTGATGCTGGTGCTCTTAGTTACTGAAAAAGGTGTGTCCCAGGCTCCTTGGTTTCTGAGATGATGTGGCCTGACACAATTCTCATGGTTTGCACAGCAGGGTGAATTTCAATCAGGCTTCCTTCCACCTATGTGCTGTTCCCTCATGAAATGTGGGTGCATCCACCACAGCTGGAGGGAGATGTGGCAAGACAGAAGGGCAGTGGCTCCCAGTGGCGAAGTTCACGCTGTGTTTTGGCTGGCGTAGAATCATAGAATCCTAGAATACCAGGTTGGAAAAGACCCACTGGATCATTTGATTCCAACCATTCCTATCAAACACTAAACCATGTCCCTCAGCACCTCGTCCACAGCTCTAGGGAAGGTGACTCAACCACCTCCCTGGGCAGCCTGTTCCAGTGCCCAATGACCCTTTCCGTGAAAAATTTTTAACTAATGTTCAGCCTAAACCTCCCCTGGTGGAACTTGAGGCCATTTCCTCTTGTCCTGTCCCCTGTCACTTGGGAGAAGAGGCCAGCACCCTCCTCTCCAAAACTTCCTTTTAGGCAGTTGTAAAGAGCAATGAGGATCAGCTAAACAGGAGCCATCAGAGTTTAGTCCTGTTTCTTTTTCTAGCAGTTTCTCTCCCAGGCCTTTCAATCTCTCACATATCAAAACAGTTAGAAACAGGAGTAGAGCTGGCTGTGCCAGTCTGCTTACATTATTCTGGAATTTAATTTACAAATGCAATAAAAAGCCAATAAAATTTAGTGTTAATTCCAGGGACCTGAAGCAAGCGGAGTATGAGCATAGTGCTCATCCTTTAATTGCTGTCACTGTGCAAAGCTGTTCATCCTCCTGCTGCTCACCTGCCCTCCTCTGAGGCTGCTGAGGAACTTTAGCTTTCAGCGCCTCATAGACAGCAGCCCACTGCACTGGCTCCTGAGGAGCACTGGGTATATAGGATGCCTTTGAACTAATCTATAGATGCCACCAACACCCAGGTGCCCAAATTTTTGTGGACCTGCTTAGCAAGAGCTTCATCAACAGGCAGCAGAGCATCAGGTGCCAGGGCGTCAGGATGTAGTGCTGTGAATTTGACCTGATTGAGCAGCTATGGCATCGTGTTTCTCACTGCCCTGACACCCCAGGTCACCTGAGCATCCGTGTGTCAAACCCACAGGTGTGAATTCACCTATTTCTGGATTAAGAGCTTCCAGAACTCCTGACCTGCTCGACCATTTCCTGTGTATTGTCGAGCTGTCCACGTACCCATGCAGTTAATGCCTTGTAGACCCCTAAGAAGGCAGCATAGAGCTCAGGAGCAGGGGAAGGACTCTCTTCTAACACCATAACCGTTAGTTCTGCATACCAGCTGCCACCTGCACAGAGGTGACTCAGCTTTGCTTGGCAGGACGGCAGCACCTTTGTGCTGCCTTATCCCTTGCGTATTTTGCTGGGCAGGAGAAGTGAGGTGTGTGTGAGGGGCGTGGGGCTGTGTGTTTGTGTCTGCACATGTGGCAGGGCTGCCTGAGCCCAGGTAGCAGGTAGCAGCCTCCCTTCACCTTTTAGCCTCAAATGGCTATATGCGAGATCGCCTACTGTAACGAGGTCATGCAGCTCAAAAGGTCTGCAAGGCTGCTTAGGTCCCAGTGCAACTGCAGGGCACACAGCATGCTGGGTTTGTTCAAAAGATCTTGTTTCATCTTTCCTCCATGCAAACTGGTTCCTCTTTCTCCTATATTATACAGGGACCTTAAAACCTGTGCTCAGTGTGGGATAAACTGGCACTAGTACTCTACTAATCCTACAAATAATTGCTCATCAGCCTTGCTTTGAGTCTCAGCTGTATGAAAGTTTGTTTGTTTCTGTAATCCAGCAGGCTTCTTGCCAGATGATGCCGTGCCCTCGCATGGTGCCCATGACACTGCTGTGCCCCTCCGACATCCTGCTGGGTAGGTCTTGTCAGCAGGATGTCATCAACAGAATGGAGCGAGTGACACACTGTGGCCAGGCTGTGCCCCTCCAAGGGCTGAACCACAGCCCTGTGATGGATCATGGGGCCGGGCAGGTACCCCCGAGGCAGCAGCCAGCTGGCCTGGTGGGGTCATCAGCACAGCGGTGGGAGCCATGGTCCTCCCTGCTACACACTGGTCAGGTACCAATGGAATGTTTTCCCCAGTAGAGGACAATCTGTTAACAGATCATGCCCTGTGATACATTCAGGTAGTTTCATAATCATCACTTGATCAAAAATTGTGAGTACCCTGCCAGTTGCAGGGTAAAATCTTCTTGATCCAATCCTTACCCTCTCACAAATTCATTAATATTCATCCACAGGTGTAAAAGTTTCCATACAAGACTGAATAAACACCTAGGTGAATAAACACCTTACCCCCAACATCACTTATGTTACAGTAACACTGGATTTGTGCCTTTAAATATCATGATAGGACTTTTCAGGTATGGAAATTTGCTTATTTTTCTAGTCTCTATAGAGGAAAATTAACTTTTTNTGTTTCAGGTTTGCGGCGATGCCTTGGCCCTTCTCCATATTCACAGAACAGTTCTGAATTCATCAAAAATGAAGCTAGGCACATGCGCTTCAACAACCTAAAGCAAGGAGGAAGGCACAGTTAAGACATTTGTTTCATTATTCATTCGTGTTTCTCAACATCATCAGGCGGAGGTGGGAGCTGGCACAGGTACCAGATCCACTGGCTGCAAGAATGACATGTGGACTTCCTACTACATTGCTCTGTGGGCTTGGAAGAGGAGAGAACCTGGAAGAATCTCTGGAAGAATCTCTCTTTTAGTTGTGTTAGCTGAGAAATGGCTTATTCAAGAATCACTGAGGTACAGCCTACAGCAAACGGGATTATGACTTATTTTCAATACCAGGTACAAATAACACATCATCTTCAAATGAAGTTAAGTTGTATTTAACCTTAAAATAACATCTCACCACAAGCCCAGACTTTCAGAAATTCTGTTGCACCTGAAATAAAGAAGCTGCCTGGGAAGTCATGCTTTGGCAGGAAGGGAAGGAAATCAAGGACTGGAGATGGTGTTTCACCAAAATTTAGATTTACTAAATAGTTTTTTGCCCTGCATTAAGAATACTGTTGGGTTTGTTTAATTCTGAAAACCTCCGACTTTTATTTCTTCCCTCCTGACAACGTCAGCAATATATGCAGTCTCTGAAGATTAAAACAGAACAGACTCTTATTAAATCCACAGAATGAAGAAATACGTTCTATATTTTTTATCCCCTGTTTTCTAGAAAAAAATTTTTCCATAAGGATATAATGGCTAGTATAAGAATAGTTACGGAAAATATGCAAGCAACACAATTCGTAGTTTGTACTGGGTAAAGGAATTAATTATGACTCATTATTAGTAGGTAAAAGATTTTTCATCTGTATTTCCTTCTGGCAGTCTTCTGCAGAACCTCTCAGAAGGGCCAGTACTACTTTTTGGACAAGCTTAACAAGTCTGTTACTTTGGATATTCATTTACAGATAATGCCATGTTCCAGAGTAGATACATGGGATTGAAATGTCAGTATGCAACTACAGCATAAACCAAGATTTAGCTCCTCTGAAACCAGACTCCTGCTCAAAGCTAGGTATAAGAGACATGGAATTCTTTCTTACCTTTCTTGGTAACTTTGTATAGCGAATATAATCTTCCAGGAACATGAGGGCACCCACTACATCAGCAGGCATTTCTGGTATCTTCTGGCTAAAATTACACAACCAGGAAGAGCATACTCTTATCAACTGATAGTGATTTGAATAGAATTACATGAAAATGCCAGCCTTCAAGTAATGCTGTTTCCACTAGGCACTATGTGATTCCATTACAAAAATAAATAGTATTTTAATCTCATATTTAATTAAATATAGTTATTACTACGTCAAACACACTCTGCTAGAAAAACATACTGAAAAAGCAGCAATACTACTAGTGAAGCCCTCTTCACAGAGGTGATACTTAGGGAAAAAGTAAAACATGGATACCCTGTGCACTGTTCCATCGTTGAACGAATAAACTGACCGATGAGAGCCAGAAATTGTTCTGTGTATCTTGAGTGAAACTGTTTCAACAGGGTAAGAAGTCCCAGAACTAAAGGAAGCCAGTCAATTTGATCAGCTGGCCGCTTGCACACCACTCCTGCACAGAAAAAAACACCCCAAACAACACATGTTTATAAACCAGAATCTATTGTTTATAGCAGAGGCAAGCTTACACAATACGCTCTCATCAGGTTTTTTTGCCGTGTCTCTGCTTCTGCTTGCCCACAGATAAAAATTAAAACCTACTGTAACAACTGCATTTCTTCCATAGCAAATGGCTTAATGATATTAACTAAGGGATAGGATAGAATGAGAAAATCAGAAGTTTGGATTATGTTTCCTACACCACTGTATTTGGCTTCAATATAAGCCTGTCTGGACATGATGGACTAAAGTCAGAAATTGGGTATTTTCTGCACCAACGATTTTACTATTTTCTGTACAGATAATTTCACATAGGTTTTCATTGGTTTGAGACAAACAACTACTAATACATACCTAAATTTCTGGTGTACTGAAGTTTTGGAAACTGGGAAATGAGAAATAGGAAGTTGACAGTGGGGAAGTATGGCAGACGTTTTGTTGTTATGTAGATCTGAGGAGGAAAGAAAAGAGGAACACAGTTCTTCCACATATCCATATTTTTCACAGATGATAATAAATAGAACAGAAAAAGCAAGCTGCACTAAGCACTGGAATGCAACCCTGACCTTGTTTAATGGATTGTGAATGCCAGCTGCTTCCAGATAAGCTGTGATTTCATACAAGAGAGTATTGTCTTCTTTAGGATAAGGTAGTGATGGGTTCTGATAATGTGCTTCAATGTCAGCTAGTGTTGCTCTAAAAATAAAATAAATAGACTATAGTAAATATTTTTTTAAATTATCCCCAAATAAACCTTACATGATGGCACATTATGTTTAAAACTTAAGACACAAACCCTGCATATAGGTACAAGCAAGAGTAAATCACTATCTTTTTACAAATATCTCACTGTTTCAAAATCAGCACCACACTTTTTCACTGTTCTTATACAAATGTGACCTCAAATGCAGATATAACCAAATGAAATTAGAAGCTGCACCATCCAGTAGCATCTTCATACATATTATTTGCAAGTTATTAATTTTTAATGTTTTTGTGGGGTTCAAATTCAAATACTCATCAACAAGAACCTGAATACAATCAGCCCCCATATTTTGCCATAGTTTAGATTCAAAGGATGGCTGAGCTGATAATAATTACATCACAGTGATACAAGTCATTTTGCTTCTTACTTATTAAGATTTTCCAAAGCAGCAGCCAAATGCTTGGAATCAAACCTGCAGGAATAATTTAATTCATTGGTAATCTGTCGTCTTAAAATCTGCATCTGACCAACCTGTTGAAATGAACAAACAAAAAAAGGGTCGGTTGTTACACTGAATGCAAGAAAAGAAAAGCGAAGTCAAACTACTGAAAAACATAATGAGTAACAGTTTACAGTTAAACAGATGACACAAAGTCTTTGTTACACCCAACAGCCTTTGTGGGGCTACCCAAAGCAGGGACATTCATCGTGGTTGAAGGTACTTCTTCAGTTTGGTAAGAGAGCGCTGATTCAGACCACATGCAGTCAGAACTGACAGACTCCAAATGGGCAGTGCAGTCAAAGGACAGGAGGAGTCACAGTACTCAAGATTTATGCACACAGTTCATTGTAGCAAATACAAGCTCTGTGATAAGGGCACTAAAATGGTAACAGTTATGAAACCTCAGTTAACTGCTTGTTTGTCACTGGAAAGTGAAAATGCTTGTACTCTCTTGCCCACCTCTCCCTAGACCTTAAGGTTAGCAATGTCAGGGGTAAAAACCAAAAGAGAGACTTGCTGTAGTTAACCTTCCCCTTCCTTCCCTGACCTTTCCTCTTCTCTTCAGTAACATTAACAAGGATTCACAGCACTCTGAAATGGGTCATGAATATCATTGCAAAACCAAGACAAAACAGACAGGCTAACAGGATAGCTTGTTTAAATTTTTGGCACAGTAGACTCCCTTCTGTGTGCACAAGGCATGCCCAGGACACATTACTGCTCCAAACTTTAGACTTAGGTACATTGTGCTGACAAGGCACTGTGGGAAGTCTCAAAGCTCCTGATACTGAGCACTGAACTCAGTCTTCCCAGATCAGATCCTTAGTGCCAGACTCCATTTTTGGCAGAACATTAAATATGAATCTCAGTGCTAAGCACTTTGTGGAGTGTGAGCTTAGGAGCCCTTGTAAGTCCAGGCTGCTTCACTTGTGATGTTACAGGACTCCAGATCAACAAAATATGACATTGTAAATTAAACAGATTAAAGAACAGAACTGTAGAGTGAATTCTGCATATCGCTAGGTCAGGTAAACCTACCTTCATGATGGAGTCTAAATACGCTGTCCAGATCTTCTGAGTTTTTGCAATTGCTGTGGAATAAACCTTGTTTGAATTTGCTGAGAACAGAAGAAGGGTGAAGCATTAAAAAAAGCACAAGTAGGGAGAGAAATAAATGCAAGTGTACAAAGACAGTGGCTTTCTTACATCTTAACCAGTAAGTACTCACCTATAATTCCTCTGAGAGGACTGACAGCATTCATAAGTGCTTTTAAGGTATCCTGTACTGTCCTATCACGCAATATATTTTTCTGGAACATACTGAGGAAATTCTAAATAAAAGAAAAATAAATAAGTAAAATCCTCACACAAGTACTCTGTGTTTAATTTTCAAGGTACCAGAGACATATTTTTCAAAAAAAAAATATTTCCACAGATGAAGAGTAGAGAAATTCTGTAGACTTAGGTTTTTATCTGAGTTATGCTTATCAGTGTTAGGACAATTAGCAGATCCCTCTCATTAACACACAGTACCCACTGTAGACAAGCATTAGTTCAATTTTTGAGGAAGAACTGTCGTCATCAATACTTATTTTCCCTAAAAACTTTAAACAGGTTAGAACTCAATCCTTCTCAGAAAACAAAAAAACTTGGTTTCACACAGAGGCATTAATGGAAAAAGCCATTACACAGAACCGACACCTTATCTGTATCATTTGTATTTATATCATGGTGACCCAAACAATCTAGTTCTTTGTTGATATTTAGACCAAAAAATAGAAGTTGACTACGATCAATTTTTGAGTACACACAAAGTGCACATCTTAAGAAGGCATTCCTGGCAGACCATTGTTTACTGTAATGCATAATCTTCATAGAATCATAGAA
>WAAB01004562.1:21975-44697 GCA_013389865.1 Piaya cayana | reverse complement strand
ACTGGGCATTGGCAGAGGCTGCCCAGGGATGTGGTTGAGTCACCATCCCTGGAGGGATAGAAAAAAAAATTGGGTAGATGGGTTGCTCAGGGACATGGTTTAGTGACAGACAAGAATGCTTGTACTTGATGATCCTGTGGGTCTTCTTCAACCTGGTGATTCTATGATTCTATATTAACTGGACCTTATAATTCTATAATACAGAGGTACAAAGGCAAATATTAAGAAGTGTACCCACCATTTAATTTGGAATTTATGGTTCTATGTGTAGTGTTGTCCAAATGCTACCGTAAGGCTGTTCTAGGCAAATCTGAATCATGGGAGTTTGTCTCCTGATTAAAAACCTTTAAAAAGAAGGAAAAGAATTTTTAAAAAGGCATCTCTAGTGTAGTGTTGCTTTTTGTTCAGCATTTAAAGAATTAGAGAGCAAGAGAATATCAAAAACATATTTAAAACTGGCTGACTTTTCAGTCAGATCCTGTCACAAGTGAACACTTTCTTTCCAGCATGGATGATGTAAAGTAACTAGGACAGCAGAGCTCAGCAAAGTAGCACGTAGAGAAGATTTTGTCAAGTTTCCAACAATGACTATCGACTGGCAACCCAGTCTCTTATTGAATTTAAGAAGTACAATTTTAATTGCTTTGTACTATTAGTAGCATTAACCATTAAAAATCCAAATTCATTGGATTATGAAACAATAGAAGTCAAAACTCAGTGTACGCCAGATCATAACAATGTGTAAAGAAGTTTCTTTTATAAAGAACTGTCAGGTAAGCTTCACTGCATTACACCTTTGCTCCCCATTGCCTCTAAGAGGAGGAGGAGATGCCTGTATCCACAGCACATATGATTTTTGATTTTTAAGGCTATTGGAAGCACATATATAAATGTTGGAAATGCTCAAAATATTTCATGAATTTTTTTATAGTGACATAGAAATTGTCTTATGATAGACACCAGTACAAGAACATAATTAGTTTCACTGTTAATTACTATTGTACCATAGACTTTTTAAACTAAGTCCTAGCACAACTACTACTTTAGAGGCAGAACTCATGTTCCATATCCTCAATTTTATTTAAATTACACTGACTACATGCCTTTTTCAGAATTTTTCAGCAGTGGAATTTACAGCAAAGTGCTCTAAGACATCAGGCATGGGAAGTATTGTTTCTAAACTTGCATCCCCTACCTTTCCCAACAGAGACAATGAAATCAGTGTTTCAATTATAGATCTTACACACAGTTGGGCAGCAAATCAACTTTTGTCTGTTTATTCAAGGGTCAGTAGCATTTGTTTAGCTATAAATTTAGGTAGGGTGCAGACACTGATGCCATCCATTGCTCAGTGAGATCTGACAAGAAAAATTATTCCTGGATTATACTCTTTTCTCCATCATAGATTTATTACACAGACAATGCACAACACTGTGGGAGTTCCTAAATTGGGACTTAATGGCTGACAGCCTGCAGTGCTAAAGACGAAAAAAAAATCACTGTTCTCTGAAAGAGGTGAACTTTATGGAAGCAAAGGACATGCCTTTGTTTTTTAATTCTGCAGATAAAATATCATAACCATGAAGGATGTTTGAGACATCATGTGCGAAAGAAAAGACTATGTAGACTGAAAAAAATGATCAGACAGGCTATCACTGGTAGGCAGGGCAACTTGTCCTGTAGTCCTGATCTCGTAATTGATCAAAGCAGCAGTCATTTTGGTGCATATTAGTGAGAGATTTTTTAACTGTAACTTCTCTTAACTTTAGGAATGGGATTAGAGATCCTAGTTGAACTTTTCTCAGCCTATAGAAGCAAAAGTACTTTTACACAGAGACTTTGCACACATAGACACACAGGCAAAATATGAAAGTTTTTTGAATAGAAATGGATAGCAGTCCATTACTATCAACGTTTATTTAAACACATGGTCTTATAGCTCAAGAATAACTTGGATATCCGTACTTGTTTCAATACTTATTTAGTTACTCCTGCTAGACCAGAAGAATCTGCGCTGTCTGGCAGCTCGGGCCTCCTGTTATCTTCACGTGGTGCCAGAAGCATGCATGTTGAGGAACTGGCTCCACCGTGTGGATTATAGAAAATGAACATTACAAGTCCAGTAGTAAGTCTTTACCCCAGTTTCCACTAAGAATGCTTGCATTGTTTGTAGGATAAAGGTAGGATGAACAGTGGGAATGTCAGAAAAGAAGAAAAAAAAAAAGAAAAAAAGAAATACCAGGGGGAATTGGAAGAATTAAAAATCTTAATCCAGTAAAGCTTTTTTATTGCCACCATATAGGTCTGAGAGCACTGGCCCATGGTGTCCCTGGGCTACTCCCATGAGGAAACTGGTCTAATTCCAGGAAGGAATTTTGAGTTTTCTGAAAGATATTCTGCAAGATATTAATAACACTGAGAGCGCCAATGTACTACTCAAATTCACCAAAGGCTTATTTTTTAACTGACACCTGCTATACTAGTGGCACTAGTGACAGAGTTGCAAAAGCATGAATTAGTGTAAACCTCTGGCTGTGAGAATTAGTGGTGCAATCAGTGAGACTTTAAGAACACCCGTTCAGGCATCATTGTGTGTAAGAGCTTTTGCTTGTGCTAAGTCTAGGTATCATTCAGTAGTGCAGCCACTTCTTCTGCATATTTGATGGAATCAGCATTTCCAACCTTCTTGTTGAATTCTCTCCTAGAAAAGCAAGATGCCATCTCCAGGGAGATCTTGTTAAACAGAATTCTTAACAGAAGTGTTATGATTTATTATTCCAATCTTTCCAGTTTTCTGAAGTAGAAACAACTTTAACTAGATGAAGTTTGCTCTACTGTCCTACTTATTTACCATCTTAATCATAATTTTAGTTCTCATATGTATTCTTATCAATCCTTCATTTGCACCCATGTTCTTCAGAGTCATTCTTATTGAAAGTGAAATATTAATTTAGACCACGGACTTAGATTATCTCTGCCTTATCCTGATTGCACAGAAGCTGCATTTCTTCTCCATCTTCCTTTTTCACGGCTGATTTTCCCATTCATCATGTATTTTTTTTTCAAAACTAAAAATTGGCATGACTTCTGACCAAGTCCACTTTATTTACATGATGTCTGACATCAAAGATACATTTCCATTTCTTGCTGTGACTCCCAACAGCCTTTTTGGTCATTATTCATCAGTAAGCACAGAATTCCTTTTCAGTGGTTTGCAATGTAAATTCCAGGGAATTTAGAAGTTTTTGCTTTAAAGAACAGCATTTCCCTCATTTAAGTGTATGGACTTCTTCAGTTCAGTTAACTTGTATTTACATAAATACCAAATCCTCATCTTCATGAAATTAAAAGCTTTGAAGCATTTTTATCTGTTCTTTTGACTTAAACAGAAGCAATTCATAGAACCATTGAATCATAGAATAACCAGGTTGGAAGAGACCCACCGGATCATCGAGTCCAACCATTCCTATCAAACACTAAACCATGCCCCTTGGCACCTTGTCCACCCATGCCTTAAACACCTCCAGGGAAACACCTCTAGGGTAGGTGAATCAATCACCTCCCTGGGCAGCCTCTGCCAGTGCCCAATGACCCTTTCTGTGAAAAATTTTTTCCTAATGTCCAGCCTAAACCTCGCCTGGCAGATCTTGAGGCCATAATTCGCTACAATCAATGCCAGATCCATTTCAAGGATGAGCACACTTACTCATTGAAATCCAAATTACACTAGCATAGAACATAGTCTCCTGTTGGATTCATGATTAACTGATAAAGATATCTGGCATTTATTACATACAGGATTAAGCGGATTGTACACATTCTTGTAATTATTTTGCTGCCTAGTTCAGATACAGAACATTAAATTTTTCTATAATAACAATGCTCTGTTGGTGTTTATTTTCCTTGTAATATCACAAGGTCTCCATTTGTATTCAAATCCCTTTCTATGTTTTAATGAACATAAAACTTTACAGTCTTCCTGTCTCTCCCTCACAAATAACCCTGAACTGGTCCATCTCATTTTATTGCACTTTTTTGGATATCAACATGTACAGCAGCCCCAAGCTGAAAAGTAAGTTCTTAAAGAATGAGTGAGTCTGATTTGATCTGTAATTCATTAGCTGTACTGACTTTGGGGGGAAAATGTTATAATAAGTTATTACAAATTTTTGGATTTGGAAATAAGATGATTCCTGAATACAGGCTTTGTGTTACAATATTGACAAAGATAAATGCCAGAATTTATTGAGATGAAAGGCAGATAGATGAGGTGGAACACGCAGTTTATAGCTGCTTCCTTTGCTGATGCACAGGATGAAAAAACTCAGGAAGAAATAAATATTGTTCCATTTTGCTAAACTCACCAACAGCATGAACATTCTTTAACTCATTACTCAGCAGATAGACACCAACAAGCAGATGCAGGAGAGTCTTTCTCTCAGATACATTTCAAATAATATCTATTCTTTTCATTTTGTGGTAGAAATGCATAATCACAGTCTGACTGTATAGCAAGGGTCAAACCAGCCATTCACAATTCAATTATGAATTTGCACCCAACTGAAAGATGGCCACAGATGGTGGGAAATTGTTGCAATTAATACAAAAAGCTTTGAGATCATAGGAATAATCTTTTAATTTTATAGTAATTGGTCTTGCGAGGTGTGGGAAGCCAAGAGATTTTAGTTGAAACCTAAGAGGTGATGATTCATTTCAATCATTTCTCTGCAACTGCTGCAATTAATATACACATTACATACATTAAAGTAATCAAGGATTTAGTGCCCTACACTGATTAGGGTAATTTTTACTTTTTTCTTTACTTCATCACTGCCCGGAGGCTTTTTTCGCTGTTTAAGATAGATGAGGCAGCAGGATTCAAGTTCACATGTTCTTAAATCTGTTACCAAGGTAAGCAATATTAAGCTACACTGTTCAAAGCAAAAAAAGGCAGTGGAACAAAACTGCATATGCTTTGTTCTTCAAGAAAAATAAAATAGTGAAGAGTATTTGCAATGAGGTTAATGTTTTTGTGTAGCAATAATTTGAAGACAGAATGGAATCAGATCAAATGCATGTGGGAATAATATAAATTTTGGACTTTATTTTCTCTTGTGCCAACATACAAAACATATGTTTACTATTGGAACCAACTACATCAGTAGTTGATGAACTGCTTATTCTGCCTTTCAAAAAGCAGCAGAAGAAACATGCAAATAAAGCCAAGTGCCCTCATTATCTGACTTTGTGGGCAATTAAGATATTTATTCACTTTAACAAGTTAAATTCATGGGCTTAAAAAGTCTAAATTAATCAGGAAAGTTTAGAATGATGTAGCACTTCAACGAAATGATCCATGTGCTTCTTGCAAGAAACAAAAAATCAGATCCAATTTAGAAATACTGAAGGTCATACATGAATGTATGAATTTGGGGAAGATCTAAGAGAATGTTTGTTTCCAGGCAAAAAATAAAAAGTTTTTCTGTACCTGAAAACAGAGAACAAGTGATACTGTCCTCATGTCTCATATTTTTTAGGATCTATTTGATTGAATACACAGAAACCAGGATGAGATATTCAAGTAAACTCCAACAGCTAAAAAGGTGACTACTGGAATGTCTGTCCACCCTTATTGCAAGCATACATATCAAAGAAGAGAATAGTAAGGTATTCTACTATCTTCCTGTTATTTTCAATCTTCACATAGCATTAGAAATAACACCAGAAATCAATTTTTTTATTTAAGTCTATTTATTTGTTCTCTGAAGACACAAAAGCTGTTATTTTAAATGCAGGCAACTAATCCTGTTTTATTGCCCCAGTAACAAGAGATTAAAACATCACAGTCAATGGCTTTTAGGTAGAAAGACTCAAACTTTCATGTCATTTGTGTTGAAATTTTCTCAACACCATGATCAACTGCATATGGATACAAGAAAAAACTTTACATGTAAGACATGGAATAGTATAAAACATGTTGTTTATGAGTTTCCTGTAGAAACATTTTTATGTGTTGAGAGATGTACAGAATCACGAGTTTAAAGAAGATCTAAGAGACTCTTAAAATCAAGTTGCAGGTCCTAAGAAGGTCATATCAAAAGCTGATCTTCTGATAAGATTAAGCCAATGCCAAAATATTTGTAAACAAGATTCAACCAACTTCTGCTACCATGAGCTCAGGGTTTTTTTTCCAAATAAAACTGCCTTACACTAAGTAAAATATGCTTCTAATAAAATGAAATAGTAATTTTCAATAGGAATTCAGCAATCCTTTGAACATTTCAAAATGATTACTAAGGATCAAATTCTGCCCTCAGTTTCCTTCCCAAATTCTCACTGAATTGTACTAGTAGTAACAGCAAAATTTGTCCATTGTTGGCCAATCATTATTTTCCTGTTGGAGCATGATTTTTATAGTAAAGGTGAGATGTGGAGTAGTGAAGAAAAACTGGGAAATGCCTATTCTAGCCATATGTAACCCTGCTTTTTTCAGACTTTGACATATCCCTTATAAATATTGCTTTGAGCATGTTTGTGGCAACATACCCAGAACAACTCCACATACCGAGGAAACAGAGGAATACAGAGAATCCAGAAGCTTCATTTGCTGAAGGATTTCCACACCACCTATGACCACCCAATCTCCTATACGTACACTACTTTGTAATGACCCTGAGAGTAAATATAGCATAGTAGATCTTTACTCACATAGTCTGCATGAGGGTTCAACCTAGATGGTACTTGTATTGTGCTGAAATAGATAATGTTTACACGATGGAGGACCAGAGAAGATGATTTAGAAGTTTCTGTCTGCCAGTGACTCTTTGCTCAGATTATATGTGTGATCTGATGCAACTCCCCAGAAAGCAACAGAGCTAAACAGACTCCACTTAGAGTCTCTAACTACACAGAGACAAAATAAATGAACACTTAGGTGATTTAACCTGGATTTTTCAGTAGTGGGGAAGACAAATGACACACATGAGTCATCCACAAAGACCCTCTCCATATGCAGCAAAGTCTGTAATAGATGAAATCATTAATATGCAGACTAAGATGTCAAAAATAAAACTCTGATAAGATTAAGCCAACAAAAATCCATCGTCCTGGGAGGTAACATAGTCAGAGCAGCAGAAGAAAGGCATTTCCCCCTCAGCAGTTCTAAAGCTTCTATACTAAATGCAAGGCAACATGATATCAGCAGCACTCTGTAGTTAGAGAAAAAGATCAATGGGCAGCAGCAAGAGAGCAAATACCGAGGTGACAGCAAGGTGTCTTTTATTCTTCTCACACAGAAGCTGAGTTATGCCTGATTGCATGCCCAAAATACTAATCTAATCTTGAAAAACAAACTATGAACAAGAGAGGGAAAGAAAACTGGTATGTTAAAGAGGAACTTTTTTTTGGATGTTCATGTTGGACGTGGGAGATCTGAGAAAGATCACTACTAGAGGTGCTGTAGGAGCAGGCATTTATCCTCCTGTTCATATACTGTTGACCCACTGTGATTTATGCATTCCTGAACTGCTGGTTCATTTTTCTGCCTTTACTACATTTCTTTTGAAAATCATTTTAAATATTGAAACTGAGTCATTTTTTCTTCTGAGACCACATGGCAGAGAATTGACCCTACCACAAATGCTGAGGGGCTTGTGGTCAAGAATCATATATCACATTTCCTTATTACGGTTAGTACTTGCATACAGTATTCTTTTATGCTTTCAAAATCAGCTTCAGTTTTTACCACTCAGAATTTCAAGCTGAGAAATGCAGATCTGGAACCAGAGGAAAAGCAGTAGACAGCAAAAACTAACTACACTTCGGGCTGCAGGCATTTTCTCACTCGTATTCAGCAGAGTGAGACTTGAGACTTCACTTGAATGAGGCTCTCACTATCCTGCCCTTCAGAGGCTGAGGTGGGCGCCAGTTATCAACAAGTGGGTTCACAGGTTCATTCTCACCATTCTTGGAAAGGCTACGGAGCTTTGCCATCTGCAAGGAAGAAAAAATAAAGTATCTATGTGAATCCACCTGAAATCAGTGTGGACCTTGATGCCTAGAACAAACCCTGAGACAGAAAAGGAATTTTCTTACGTAAGACAAGCACACGAACAGAAATTGTTGGTAAAGTCACTGCAGCTCAATAGCAAGCACTGTTTCTTCGGAGCTTTACACTCCTTATGCACAGAACAGTGCATCATCCGACCCTTGCCTGGGCTTCTTTTGGACTTTTCCCTGACCCACACTCAAAAGTGGAAAAAGACAAGGGGCCTCCTCTGACACTGCTGGAGCTGGATTGCAGTAGAATAATTTGTGAAAATATGGCTATCTGTGAAGGAAAATTCTGTGCAAAGTAGCCTGATAAAAAAAGCCAGTCTGCAAAAGTTCATACTTTGTTCTGTAAGGCAGGATGTGCCAACTGTGTTATTAAGTTGAGTCATTAATTCAGCATGTAGCTGTTGTTTCCCAAATTAATTTAACACCAATGTTACTTTTTAAATTATTTATCTTGCATCAGAATGAGCAACAAATCTGTTCTGAAAACAGCCTAATCAGTAAAAGGCTATATTCTGACTTGTAATGCAGAAGCAGAAAATAGTATAAATAACCAGAAAGCTTTAATGCAAGAAGTAAAAAGAAGGTCACCTTATCCAGACTGGCTCTTTATCCTTTTTCCTGTGCAAATGCACATTTGAGCTATGTGAATACAAATAGTAAATTAATTTCTGTTAATATCCAGGTTCAGATAGCCTGGATAGTTTGCTCCCTCTTACCGATGACTTTTAGAAAGTCAAGATCTGGACTAGGAAGTTCTTAAACTGGGAAACCAACTGTTAGTCTCATTTGCTACTCAATGCTGACACACAGAGTATGAACTGAGACTGCTGTGATTGCTGATTTTTGTGGCTCAGAAGCAATTCCTGTACACAGGTTTTCAGGATCCCAAAAGCACTCCTGCTGAAGATACTATAGGAGGGGTCTAGGAAGAGAGCCTGAAAGGTCAGATTTACAGCCCAGTTCAACACTCTGTTCCGCAGGCAGTTTCTCACAGTCCTCAGCTAAAGTTTTCCTTATCAAAAATTGCAAAGTAACGTAAGGCTTGCAAATTATCACACTCACATACTGAGATGCTGTTGAAAACTGGTAAAGGTAAAGTAGCAGAACTGTCTTGAGTTTACCTGGTCTGGGCTGACTTCAATTGGCTCCCTCAGGAGAATCCAAGTGATGCACTCTTCACAGGGAGGCGTAGTGAATGAACCATGGTAAGTCCAGTAGTCCCGAGATTTGGGGAAAAGAATTGAAGGATCAAAGTGCAGAAAAGGAGCCTCTTTCCCCTTAGGGAAACAAAAAACCACAATTATCTGCAGTAACTCTAGGGATGTACATCTTAAAATCCGTCAGTATCTTCCTACAAAGAAGTAATTAAATCTCACGATTCATGCAAGAGAGAAATCTCCTTTTATTCCTGTCAAGCATTTGCCCTGCCATTCATAATAATTGGCATTTTGATTCCATTAATAAATTCAAAGAAATTACAAACATATATGTGTGAGACAAAAGCAAATTCATTGTTAGTTTTTAATATTCTGAAATTATCAAAATTTGATTTTATTTTGGGTCACATGGGATGAAAGTTAAAGGCTGTGGCACTGCAAGGACTGATACCTTTTTATCCCATAGAACAGTGGCCAGACATTTATCCTAGATTCATTACAGTGTTTTCCTCTATCTGAAGGATTTTAAATCTGTGCATCCCTCTCCTTCCCCAGTCATGCTGTAATCATGCTGGCTCTCAATCTTTTTGTTGGTAGTATTACACTTAATGCAGAAAACATAAAATATTTCCTTGAAGGATGCTGGATCCTGAACATCTTACAGCTGAAGCTGTTTATCACCAGACAAGGGAGAATAGCAGACACCAGACAACTTTTCCAGGAAAGTTTTTATTTTCCACTAAATAGGATACTTATGAGAATATCTCCACAGGATTGTGATGAGATTTTCTTATCCTCTCAGGATGACAAGAACAAATCAAGAAAGCTCAGTTTTCTACTGGCATTTAGGTTGCAATTCTGGAAAAAGAAACCCATTATACTTAATTCCTTCACCCATCATGAAGAATTTCCTCTAGGTGGAAACAGAATATTGCCCTACAAAGAGCAATGGAAGGAGCTGAAATCTTTTCCACACATCCTTTAACAAACTATAGGTAGAAAGAATAACATTGAGACTCCAAATATATCTTCCTGACAAAATTATTCTGTAAATTCAATGTGAATTTGCAAATAACTTCACAAACAAAATTGTGCATTTTCAGTAAATACAATGCAGTGCCTGAGAAACTCCTTTGTCTGTAATGTATCATAGCAAATGAAACTGCATGTGTGATAAATACACTGGAGATACCATCCATTACCCCTTCCTGAAAAAAAAAAGTAATCTTGGTAAAATGTACGTGATGACAGAAAAAAAACCCGTAAAAGATAAAAACCAAGATATTTTTTGCATATGCACCTATATTTCTCTGCTTTCTTTCACTTATTGGTTTTTTTTCCAGAATCACTAGAGAGAATATCTGCATGTGGTAAATCAAATTTCTATATTTTCAGCTGTTAGAAGTCATAAAATCTCCAGTTAGTCAGCCTCAGATAGGATGTAATGGAGTGGATGTCACTGCCATCTTGTCTTCACTATATGACAGAGTGTCTCATAGGGTGATTGATCAACTTTTTATTGACTGTGGCAAAGCTCTTCTGCCTATAAATAGCAAAAAAAAAAATTATATATAGGGATTAAGAAAGAAAGTTGAATCTGTATTAAGACAGGGGAGCAATGGGTAGGGCAAAAAAAATGGTATTTGGTTACCCAGCAGAAAGATCTTAATTGTACCTGAAAACTAAGAAAAGATTGAAAAAGTAAATATTACTCTGGGTGAGCAGGAAACACAATTCAAGCTCAGACCCACACACATCCATAGCAATAAAGTTGGAAAAAAAGAGCTTACAAAAAAAAAAAAAAATTGCTAAAGGTTACCTAAGCCCATTAACAGCCTCCTGCAGTTTTATTCATGCAGTAGGTATGGACTTGGACCAGTGTTTAAAATGAAAAAAATTAGAATAGGTTTGCAGTGCTACTTGTGCTAGTAGCATAGGAAGACAGAACTAGGACTGGTGCAGAAACTGTACTGTGTATTCCCTTTTACAAATTAATTCAGTTCCATCTTAAAACTCATGAAGTTTTTAGTCTCCCTTACACTGAGCTTGCTCCATCGTTCCTACTAGTTTCTTCTCATTTCATGTTTACTAATTTTCTGACTCAATTACAAGCATTTATTTCAGCCACTAGTGTCCTCAAGTTCAACGTGCTTTTCATTTATTCTTGATATTTTCAAACTACCATATTTTTACAAAGCAGTACCAATAAGACTACCAATTTTGCATGCAAGTATTGATAGAAAATTCTCTACAAGAAGAATATTTACAGAAATGAGGGGTTATATGTTTATGTAAAAGAAGTATCCTGCTTCAGAGTCTAATGTATCACCTCTGGTGCTACTGTTAGGTATCAGAACGGTGCCAAAAAATTTTACCTGTAATTATGATTTCTGCTTCTGCTGCTTTTATACCACATTATGTCACAAAAATGGTTTTCATACCTTGGTCTTAATGTTATCAATTTCTTCAAGAATTCTCTTCATCTCTGGTTTGGGAGTTTTTCCAACCTGTAATGCAAAGCAGAAGCACTGTATTTTTTCATCACATTCCACAGGACCTGAAAGAAATGGAGTACATCCCATCTGTCAAGCCAGGCAGCAGTACTTTCAGAGCATCCAGTACAGACTAACACAAAACTGAATGTTAAAAGAATGTCTGGAATATCAGACTCAAACCTGGCTTTGCAATTGAAAAATGCATTGTAAGACCCTACAAGGTTATTTCCCACTCTCTGAAAAACAAACTGTGCAGAGAGAGAGCATCTTCTACACCCTCTAGGGCCTAGCTCTTGGTTCCTGATTTGAAAGCAACCCACAATCACTCTAAGATGTATGAGCATTCAGCACAGTGTTAATAGTCTGAAGAGCTGGAGTTTCCATAGAAACTTCAAATATTCTGCAGTAGATATGCACGTATGCAATCAGGTCAGGCTTCATGTAAGACATGATAAGATTCATGTCATGACCTCCTCAAGCCATGGGGTCACTTTATTGCTTGTATTCACAATGCTCCGCACCTCCAAAAGCTTTGACATATTTCTGCATCCCAGCGGAGTAAAGAAAGTATGCCTATGATACGTTGTTATGGCCACATCTTGTTCCTTGTTCCAAAACAGATTAAATTTAGTTCTTCAGGAGAACCTCTATTTTAGCAATATCAAAAACCCTGCTCATGGAACATGACAAACTCAGAGCAAAACAACAGCTCCTAAGCCCAAGAGCAATGAGGAAACAGGGAAAGAAGGCCAGAAAAGATAGAGTGATTTTAACTTTTCTACACCTTTTAGCTGACCTTAGAATGGTTAATAGGAACATAATGTTGTGCTTTTGTAAGTTTTCTTTTACAAGATAAAGCTTTAAGCTAAAATAGAACAAAAGAAATTATAAAGGGAGAATGATTGAAGGACACGATCAGAGAGGAGGTCTGGACAGGTGCTGACCTTCAGCTTACATTAACCACAAGAAAAAAAGGTCAGGCTGGCTCACAGTATAACAGAATTAAAATGACATTGGATCTAGCCTGTCCAGGGAAACTGTGGCAAAATTAATTACATCCACTAGCTGTTGTTTGTACAAATGCAGCTTACTAGTGATAAATGAATAGAAGAAAGGCTGTTCTCTGATGCAGTGCTGAAGCTGAAATTCCCACCAGCAGGTAAAATGACAGCCACATAGCTGAAGTTTGCATATTTTATCACCATTAGGTTGTCTGTCTCTTAGTGTTTCTCAGCATTCTAGACCACACGCAGATTTGATAGTAAGATTGCTTTCTTTCTGTTAAGTTTATTAAAAAAAAAATCAATTGGAGAATGTCAGTACAGTATTATTTTCTCATGAAGCTGTTGTATTTCAAAGTTAAGACACTCAGTGAAATTCTTTTACCATCAATTCTTTCTTTTTGGAGTAGATTTGTCAAACTTGTTTTGATTCTCAGCTCATGTGGAGATCAGTAAGTGACCAAGGAAGGGAATCAATCAACATAATTTTGCTGCCAGGCTGATACAACACCTGCTAGAAGACAAAAGGCAGGAAGAAACACTCTTCCTATGCAGACTGTCCTCCTCACTCAGTACACCCCACAGCAAAGAGCTGGCCAGCTACCATATACAACATTAGCAACTGTCCCAGACTTGAAGTTGTGTGTCTCTTGTTCAATACCACCCATGATATGTGCCACTGGTGTCACAAATAGTGTCAGAAGTCAGCTCTGAATGGGTTAATGCAGGGAACATGGAGGGCCCAAGGTCATATGCAACTTCAATTTGTACATCACTTTGAATGTATTCCTGTAAAATTATACAGTGTAGGTAAAAAAACGATAGGAACTTTTTCCTTGGCACTGAAGAAAGATGAAAAATACAGAATATAAACACTGAATGTTTGCCACTTACTTTCAAAAAAATGCCCACAACAGCCACACCATCAGGTTGCTTCAAAGCTCCAGCAAAATTACCATGTTTCGGATTCCAGTGCACCATATGTAACTAAAAATGAATGAAACCTCAGTTATAGATGCAAGAAATTGTGCATTTGGCAATCTTATAATCTTTTAAATTAAATAATGAAAATTTTCCAGTACACTGTAAGTAAAGGAATGGAAATGGAAAAAAAACACTGTATGTATTTCCAGTGCTGTTCCCATGTTTCCATGCACTTACATTTTCTATAAAGAATCTTCTTGCATTTAATTAAAGCATAAAGGAAAGAAAATTGAGTTTACCACACAATACACTCAAAAATAAATCAGACAATGCAACTATAAACAGTTTAGCCCAAGCACAACATGTACACATGCAGTGTATAAAACACATACTGACATGCATGGCATCTCCAGTAGATTTTTAGATCTTTGGGTTATGCAGATGTCAGCTTGAGGATTTACACTGAGTTATATATACTGCATACACTATTGGTTTGTATCTTACTACTTTCGGCACATTGTGATGGAACTGAGTAGCTATATGAGTAGTAACCTGGCATTTCTTTCTCATTTTTACTTTCAACAATGCTCTATTTTCTGGATATATTTCAAGATTTTCCATATTCTTCAAGAAAATCTCTGGCTTCTGTAACAGCTACAAATGCTGCATCCAGCAGCGTGGAATCTCAGAGTAAGTAGCATCTGGAACACAGAGACATATGAAAAAAACCCAGGAGTCTGGTGTACATTTTGAAGGCACATTTTTTCTGGCTCTATAATGTTTATTTAAAATAACAACAAGAAAATTTGTCCTAAATATAAATGAATGTATTGTTCTCTGGTTTTTTTTCTCCCGAGGATGAGAATATCATTGCTGATGATAAAGGTGGAGTAGCCATATCTCTTTAGTTGCATTCTAGCAAAATTTCACACATTCCAGGCTTTCTTCTCCTGTAAATAAATACCTAAGTACAGCAAAAAAAAAAACAAAGTAAAAAGCTTGAGGATGCAGAATTTGTCTGTTTAGTTGGCCACAAGAAGTAGAACGCTAACATAGTTTGGCTGGGGTGGATGAATATGGAAAAACCCAAACCATTGTCCACAGTCATCTCTGACAGGTTTGTTCACGTTGACCCAGCAAATTATCTCTCTGAATTTTTCTCGTAGGATAGGTGGGGAAAATCCTGTAAGGTCTGCCCATGGAGGTTATAAATGAAAGACAGAAAAACAACACCGCAGAATTTTGTGGGCATAGGTGTATATTTTGAAAATATTCTCAAATAGGATGGAGGAAGGAGGTAACATTTGCTAGTAATTCACTAGCATAAATATATGTATTAATTTAAAGAAGCCTTCAGAGCCCAGAGTAGCCATTATTTTTAGCAAATTTAGTCAACAGTGCAGCAGTTCACATTGGAAAAACACCTCTAACATCTGTTCTTCAGTTGTTGAAAGTAAACATGGATATTTTAAAGCACAGATGTTCAGAGACTAGAAGATACTTTTTACCATTCTGAATTGGTTTTAAGGCGGATTTGATTTTGAATGTCAATTTATCAAATGTGCTTTTAGTGAGTTTATCTATTCATTAGCAATGCTTTCTGAAACTAACTTAGTAACTCAAGCTACATTAGAAACCGCTAAAAGCCAAAACCCATCAGCAGAAAACAGATCTTCCTATTTGGAAATAACAAATTGATTTAAGATATTTATTTTTAAAATACTCTAAAATACCAGCAAAAATTTTTGCTTGAAGAAGCAATTTTCATGTTAGTATATACTTGCAAAGACACATTTGTTGGCAGATGCAATTTATCTCATGGCACATTGATGAATATTCACAAGTTTCAGAGAAAGATTTTAGAGAAAAATCCACAACTAAATACTTGCAAAAGGGTGAATGGTTAATCTGTTCAGATACATAATTAGTCAAATTCCAGTTAGTACTGAATACTACTATTAAAAGTAAGTCTTACCTCTGCTGCATATTTCTCTCCATCTATAACATGCTCAGAGCCATGGTCATCAGAGGAACCCCAATGCAAGTGAAATTGACGCAGTCTGTAGGCTCCTGTGAGCGGCCCTCCTCTCAGTACTGCAATTGATAATCTATATCAACACCAGTTTACAAAACACTGATGTATATGTTTACTGAACAGGGACCTGTATACATATTTCAGAAGTGTCCAGCTGACTGCAGCAGGGATCGCAACACTCACCAGTTTACACAATGGGGCTGAATTCTTTTATCACTCAGGAATTAGTCTTGTTTCATGTGGAAACTGCAGAAACTGCTGTGAGTCAAGCACAGAATTAAACCCCAGTTGCCAAACAAGCCCCTTTTCTCTTGGCAAGTGGACACACTATAGTTCCTCATGTGGACAGAGAAGGAAGGTATTCACAGCTGATTCTTGTCAAGAAATGGTCTGTTGTGAAATGGTTTGGGATAGCTGTAAAATTAACTCAAAGGTGCTTTAAAGCATCCCTCCAGTGCACTACTGGCATACTTTTTACAGCTCAAAACAACTAGACAATGGTTACAGCATAGGTTGCTGCCTCTAGAAAGAAGCCCAAAGTATCTGCTTCTAGAAAGTTGTGGAAAAGAAGGAAATTTAGGTCAAATGTGTTTTAAGTGATCTTGAGCAAGAAAAAGCTATAGTTCAAATTTAACATTGCTACCAATCAAGCAAATTAAGAAGCCATTATTTCTGCTGTTCTTAGCCAAATAATGCTGACCACGCATCAGTCTGACAGTTTTCATCAACTCTGACTTTCCAAACATCACACCTGCTCTTTCAGTTTGGGAATTCTTTCAGGCAGGGATTGCGAAGGGGACAAGCTCTCAAATATATTTTTCGTTCATTACCTAAGGCAGGAATGAGACGTGTTTCCTTACACAGAAAGCTGATAATGCAGTTCACAACTGCAGTGCCAAAAGACCATGTTTAAATAGCATTCAAGTTTGAACTTTACCAGTAGCTTTGAAGTTCAAAGTTAACATTGAAATAAAATTTAAGTCCTCCTATGCCCAATGGTCTCAAATTAATTCTTGATATCATATGTGCTGGAATACCTACACATAGCAGGAGTTCACTTTGCAGTTTCTTTTTTTAGTTGGTAGGTGTCATGGGGGGCAGAAACAAAGCCCTCTGTTGAGTTCTAGGCATGCAGTTCCTCTTAGGTTTTGAGTTTGTTCCTCCACAAATATATTATCATAACTAGCTCAATACAGCATTTATTAATCCTTCTGTAGAAGCATTTTAAGGAAAATATGCCACATTATTATTACTATTGTTTCACTTTTGATGTAGGAAAAATGAGGCATAGACTCCAAGGCCCCAAATACTCAGTTACTTGCTTGCCATTTCACAGTATGGTCAGTGGGAGGCAGGAACTTTCAAAAGATGAATTTATGTATGTGATCTATCTACGCTTACAAGTCAAATCAGAGCTGGAATTCATTTAGTAGTAATTTCTTACAAATGGCCCTTTCCAAAGCTCAAGTACCACTTTGAAACAGCACTTTGTAATGGAAAGCAGGATGCCTCTAGCACAAATCTTTTTAACACTAAATATTTTCTGTGTGATTAGATTAAAGTAAGGGGGGGTTGGGGAGTCACAAGGGAGGAATTGGGGTACAGGGGGGTCACAAGGGGGGATTAAGGGGGTCNATGGGGGGGGGGGCATGAAATCTTCAAGCTAGATTTCTTTTTTCTAATTAAAACTAGATCTGTGGCTACTACTTATCCTCAGCTGCTGCCACCAAAGAAGCCAACAAATTTAGGTGATGTTTACAAAATGCTCTCATATATGGTTTTTCAGAGCTGTCGAACATTGTATTTGATTCCAATCAGACACGCCCCTATGAAAAGCTTGGGCCCTAAACTACTATCCAGCAGTCTGCAGAATGTTAACTATAGGAGCAAGGAGTCAATGTCCACATGGGGTGCCGGGAGATAAAAAAAGATGATGGGGAAGGGAGAGGCAGGGAGGGTATGGAGGGAAGATGTTTCAGAGGAAGGGCTGCACTTTGCTTGGTAAGTCAGGATCTTATCTAATACAGTTCACTGCCTTTAGGAAGCTGCAAAGATAGAGCAGAATCACCACGTGAAAAGGTCCATAATCAATTTACTACCCATGCTTTGAGGTACAGCATTGATTTTATGCAGTGCTTGTCGAAGAGCATTTCATGTTATAACAAGAGTTTCATCTGGGACCACTGTGTAGGAACTGCAGTAATAAATATAAAGCACCATAGAAATACATAAAAAATAATAAATAGCTAATAGATTCCATTTGCATGATGAAGTATAACAACAGGTAGACATAATGGTAAAGAAAGGAGTCCAAGGAAACAATGAGCTTATCCAGATAAGAGAGAAAGTGATCTTTCAAGGCACTGCAGATATATTTGTTAATTGTATGGCTTACTAAGAAAAAAATCTCAATATAAATGACATCAAAGCAGATGCAGAAAAATGCAATGGAAAGTAACTCCACTTGCTGTTAATTAGATTGCTTTCCTTCTTGATAAAGGTCTGATCAATATCAAATGCTCTTGAGATGTCTTCTTGTTACATGGGATTGTGAATGTATTATTCATTTTGATTGCTATGCCTGTCTGCATTCAGAACTACACACTGATACAGCTCTGGAATAAAGTTCCGAACAACTTACCTTACAGATCTGAGACTGCGTTCTCTCAATAAACCATTTCATAGCTTTCCAAAAGCTTTGAAATGCTATTTTTTGATAAATGCTCTTTTCATAAATGCTATTTTTATAGTTTTATAGCTTTTCCAGGCTGTGAAGGATACTAATACTTCCCATACAAATGGAACAAATCAAGATCCCAGTGTGTGGAAACAGGACTTTTGTGTTTACATGTGCCTCAGAGCACACATTAAACTGGTGCCAGTCTCTCCCCTTACACAAAGCCCGAGGATGTGGTGTCCGCATTGAAGGAGGTGACCTAGGGAAGAGAAGCCCACCTTCCAGATTAATCTGCACACCAGGGCTGCCCCTGCAGCCACAGGCTCCCTGTCTCACCTGTGGTGGACCTGAACACAGCGGATCCACCAGAACAAACTCTAGGAGCACCACCTTTATGCACCCAAATTATTTTTCTCTGCCCGCCCACCTAGGCCAGGACAGGTTTTGATTCCCAGTGCTTTGCAAACCTCAGTTCCCAACAAAGCCCAAGAGCTGAACCCAAACCCGACCTGATCGATCAAAAGTGTCATCGAAGACGACTCGGCAGGTGCGCCCGTTGTTCAGGATGGTTTTTGCCGCCCCGGGATCGTAGCTGGCGTGCCAAGGGGCGAGCGAACTGTCATGCCGGACGTCTTTGCTGTTGATCTCAATGGGCGACTGCTTCTCTCCCTTGGCCAAGGGGTAGTTCTCGTGCCAGCGCTCGGGTCCTGGGAGAGAGGGGAAGGCAAGAAATGTCACCCTGGCTAGGAACCGGTGCCCCTGACAGCCGCGCCCCCCCACTCACCATTGTCGCTGTCGTAGCCCCACACGGACTGGGCCATGGTGGTGGTGATAGTGCTGACGATGCCACCCACGCCCCGACCCCCACCTTCTGCGGCAGCTCTGGCACCGCGGTGCCCCCTGCCCTCCCTTCTTCCCTCCTGCCCCGGGGGCTTTTTATAGATCCCTGTGTCTCCCCGTCCTCCCCCGGGGGCTGGGCAGGGGAGGCCGCGAGGCGGGCAGGGGCGGGTGGAGGCATTTTATCCGCCCTGGTGGAGTCAGAGGTGCCGGTGCCACCTCCTATCGCCCCGCTCCCGCCGGTCCCTCCCCGGCCGGCCCTGCCCGGGCTGCGCTCCCCGGCGGGGACCCGAGCGGGACCTGCGGCAGGAGCGGTGCGAGCATCCCCGGCGAGCGGGGGCAGCGGGAGTCGCGGGCTGGATGTCTGACCTGCCCCACGGGCACGGGGAGAAGGGGGCATAGCCCCCCGCCCGGCTGGCTTGGCCTGGTCCAGGCAGGGAGTCTGCCCCGGTGACTCCGAGCGAGCCCCCGATGTGTTACGGGCTTCAGAACTTTGCCCCTCTCACAAACATTCAGTTCCAAAAGACGTTTTTTCTGAAAATCTCTTAGCCTGCAAATCTTGTAGCCTGCAAACCCATGCTGGTGGGCAAAGCTACCCTCTGCCAGCCCGAAATGAGGCCATTCCTTGCTAAATTCGGGTTTGACTGGTCTCCTTTGAACTGGGAGCTTTGCGTCTTTCCAAAGGGTTTCTCGCATTGGGGAACTCAGCTGTCAATATTTAAGTCAGGAAAACAGCTGCTTTTTCAGATGATGGAGAGTTAGTGGTTGCTGTGGTTGTGATAGTTGGCTTTCTTTCTACATCTGCGTTGAATACTCAGAGCTTTTCTTTCAGATGCCAGCTTCTCTGCAGTGTCCCTTGGCTTTGTCATCGCTGCTGCAACTGTATCTACCTCCTGCTAAATACTACCTCAAAGTACATACCTCCTGCTAAATAATATCACAAGCTAAATGTTTGGGAGTCAGCCAAACACCATTGTGAACCATGGATATTTCCAACATACTTGCAGCAAACCGGTTCAAATGCTCCATATACCCGTCAGCACTGAAAAATAGCAGGGAAATAAAACTGCTGCTTTGAAAGGTTGTAAACCTTTTGTATTGTTTATGTAGTTCCTCATATCCTCCTTAGGCACGACTCAATGAAGAAAATGCTAGAAGGTGATTTAGATACAATAGCATAGAAAATTATCTTTTCACTTTCAGAAGAGAACTCTGAAACAAAAGAAAAACCAATCTGTTATTCTCATTGATCAAATTAATAATGTCACATCTGTTGCATGAACAGGCATGTAAATTTGACACCTGTTGCGATTTTAATTCAAAAAACTCAGACATTAATCCTTTTGAAATGGTTTCTACCTCATCTTACTAGAGAGAAACATTTGCGAGCTCATGAAATTCTAATTGGGGCAGCTCATTTTATGTCTGTATAAACAGTGAATGTTAGCAGGTTTAATTACTGAAGGCTCAGAGAAACTTTTGTATACTCCAAGGACTGCTTGTTAGAGCCATTGATTGAGGTAAGGGACATGATTTGTATCACACAGAAAAAGGTACATGTCAGTTCTTTCCCATGTATTTCAACTCATTGCTCCACATGACAATTTGCACTATCTTCTCTACTAATGAGCACCAAGTTTACAACAAAAGTCCTCATATTTCAACTTTCCAGTGGTCCTTTTATAGCCAGAGAAACAGCTCTTAGTCAACTTCTGCACATTAGGGTTTCTAGGCATTGACTTACATGTAAACTACAAATGCTAGGATGAACAGTGAAGGTACTTGGAGTCAGCCCCAGGCAGTGAGTCATATCATAGTGTCTCACTGACTTTGTGGCAATGGTATTCTTTTCCTCTTACTTTCATCATCAAAGAGAAAATGGAGTAGTTTTATCTGCATTAAGAGATACCACAATAAAATTATTTTTGCATCCCTTGGAAGGTACATTTGCATTTATCTTTTTCTTCTGATATTGGCTCAGAAATTCATAATCATCTCACTTGCATAACAACGCTTTCTCTAGGAAGTAAATTCTTCTGTCATGGAAAATCCAGTATAACTAAGAAAAGGCAAGTTTTAAACATTTAAGAAAAGTGGTGTTACCCATTTGCAGATGCATTAGTGATTTATTTGTATTTACTAGACCCCAACATGTTTAGAAAGCCAACAGTCATCTGAAATAGCAAAACCATGAGCATAACAAGGTCAACCTATTCAATTAATGAAAAACTTCAGGCTTTCTATAAGCCAGTTGCAGTACCTTCATCCACAGTACCACAGTATGCCACTAACAAATGCATCTTCACAACATCTTTTGAAAAGAAATATTTTATCCATTGTTCATATGGAGAGTTGAGCTACATTATTTTTAAGAATGACTTTTATGAAATCTAAGACATAAATTCTTTTATGAATTTATGACATCTCTCACATATTTTAAAAATCCTAGCTGAAATTGTTTACCTCTGAGCATGCGAGCGATGAAGCTTGTGAGTGGGCTAGAGAACAGGACTTATGAGGAATGGCTGAGAGAGCTGGGGTTGTCTAGCCTGGAGAAGAGGAGGCTGAGAGGAGACCTTATTGCTCTCTACATCTGCCTAAAAGGAAGTTGTGGAGAGGAGGGAAACGACGTCTTCTCCCAAGTGACGGGGGACAGGACAAGAAGGAATGGCCTCAAGCTGCACCAGGGGAGATTTAGGCTGAACATTAGGAAAAAAATTTTCACAGAAAGGGTCATTGGGCACTGGAACAGGCTGCCCAGAGAGGTAGTTGAGTCAATTTCCCTGGAAGTGTTTAAGGGACAGGTGGACGAGGCACTGAGGGGCATGGTTTAGTGTTTGATAGGAATGGTTGGACTCGATGATCCGGTGGGCCTTTTCCAACCTGGTGATTCTATGATTCTATGACTGCAAACCAGCAGGCACTCCTTACTGTATGCTTTAGTTGGTTGCACTCACTCAAGAACATATCTAAATGCAGTAATACTTTGTAGTACTATAAGACATAGCAAGTTGACTTCTTTTTCACCAAGAAGATAAGGTTTGGGAAATCAGAGAAGGAAAAGCAAGAGGAAAATCAATGAACTAAATCAAAGTCAGTAAAGCAAATGGTGCATTTTATCAGCATTGTTAGTGGCTGGGGCTAAAAAAAAGCCACTATTAGTAAAGTCACTATTTGTGATTTTAGGTACAGAAGGAGAGCTGTGAATTTGTTCATAGTGTTCTGATTTTGCCTTTAAAGACAGAAGTAATCTGAGTGCAAATTGGAGATAGCTAGGTGAAGTGCATGCTGAATAAATACTCAGACTGTCCTTTTAGAATGATTGAACAATACAGAATCACAGAATCACAGAATCACCGGGTTGGAAGAGACCCACTGGATCATCGAGTCCAACCACTCCCACAAAACACTAAACCATGTCCCTCAGGACCCCGTCCACCCGTAACTTAAACACCTCCAGGGAAGGCGAATCAACCACCTCCCTGGGCAGCATATTCCAGTGCCTAATTACCCTTTCCGTAAAAAACTTCTTCCTAAT
>WAAB01004562.1:0-21820 GCA_013389865.1 Piaya cayana | reverse complement strand
TCCTCCTGGCAGCTCTCCAAACAGACCTCACCCAGTCTGTGGCTCTGCATAGGGTTGTTGTGCCCCAGGTGCAGGACTCGGCATTTGGCTGTGTTAAACCTCATCCCATTGGACTCTGCCCAGCGGTCCAGTCTGTCCAGATCCCTTTGCAGGGCCTTCCTACCCTCCAGCAGATCGACGCTTCCACCCAGCTTAGTGTCATCGGCAAACTTACTAAGGGTGCAACATGTAAGGACTCAAGTAAAAATCAAATTATGTAACATGGAAAATGATGTCACTAAAGAACACAGTTGATGTTTCAGCTTTGAGAGATGTTGCCAGACAACTTCCTATCACTGCTGTACATAAAAATGTAATGTCAAAAAGTGGTATAATCTAATCTCTGTGGACATAAAACAGCAATCTTCATGACAAACCCCTTCTTTGTTACAATAATAAAACTACTCATGTAAAGCATACAGGTTCATGCATCACACATACCTGTAACTGAAGAGACTGGATGAAATGAGACTGAAAGTGAGAGGTTTTAGCCTACATGATAACTGCAGATACTCTCATGTCAGGAACTAGTTCCCAGTCACAGGGTCACAACTGGGTGTCTGGTGACATCAGTTTGCTTCAAAAGCTTATCAGAACAAATAAAACTTAGTAATCCTGTTGGATACCTAACCAATCAGGTACTCTTCATCCCAAAGAGGGTTTTGTACATTTGTTACCTAAATGAGAGATGGAAACAGAGGGATGAGTACTAACATGCTATAGCTGTTGGACACTTTCTGTTGGACTTGCAGTTTGGATGCAGCATTTGCTTCTGCTAAACTGACAAAAGGCAGAATCATCCTCATCTTGCTTACAAAAATACATTATCTGAAATCATAGACACTTTCTTTGAGAATAGAAACCAGGAATAAGCAGAGTCTGGAAAATGGCTCAGAGCCATGGTTTTATTCAGAGCATACAAAGCACGTACAGAAGAGTAACGTGTGGAAAAGTGACTTAGAGCAGCTGTGGGCTCTGCCAACCACGACTGGCTTGACCTATAACTTGACATAACTAGAACAACCAAAGTGCTGGTCCACTTCAGCTTGACAATTTCCATTGGTCTCCAGGAGCCAGCATGACAGCTAGGAATGGCTGACACTGAGGGTACACAGAAGTAAATACACCAGCAGGATGTAATTCAAGTATTCCCGCTGCTTGAAGCTAAGCTTTCCAGGTTCCACCATGCTCAGGGCTATTTCCCATGGGTGATTTCATGCAGAGGGCTTTACTGGAGCACAGAACATGCCCACAGTGAGCACATTGTTAAATGAGCAAAAGCATTTACTCAATGCCTGCGGCCAATCTAAATATAAAATTTCTTCCACTATATTTAATAGCTTGTGGAAGAAAACAATGCAACAGAAAGGAATCTGGTAACACACAATATAGAAGGGGCAGCACTGTGTTTTGACATATTGCATATTGCATGCCAGGCAGTACAAGAAAGGCACGTCACTCAGTGCTTTGATTGAGGGATGCCATGGTGGCATGACACAGCCAAAAAGCCAAATTGTCATATGCCTTCCACTTTGCTGAGAGGCCATGCTATGGAAAACATTGTAGGTATGAATGGAAACCCCCAATGACAGCCAGATCTATGTTGTAAGTTCTGCCAAAGGAAAGAGAGAAGCATATTAGGTCAATTTTGTTGGGTTCATATATGGTGAGTTTTTTAGCTATGTTTATTTGATGAAAAGCAGGATGTAACATATCTAGACAAACATTAGGCAGACTTTTAATGCATCTTTCCATTTCAGAAGGCAGCAGTGTGCAGTTTGGTCTCTCGAGCCTCACTTGCAAAATCCCATCATTCTCCCATTGTCACTTAGAACCTACATACCATTTGCAGAACTTAATATTTAGTCCATGAGACAAAATAAACACAGAAACAATAAGCCAGACTTCATAGTTAGCAAAAGGAACTAAAATTTAAGCAAGTTTTCCTTCTGGCAATCTACTGATATATCACATACAGATCTGATACAACCAAAATACACTGCCTCTTTAAGATGTGTCCTCCAGATCTGAAAAACTAAACTGATAAACTCTGCAGGAAGATGACTCTTCATAAAAGATTTTTTTACCAGGGATTTTCTTGTATGGCACTCACATTGAAATCCAAATCTGAGCTGGGCTGTCTACTTTTATATGCTCTGGCACAGTCTGACTTGAAATAATCCAAGTATGAGGATCTGACCTATACAGTTTGCTTTTATAAGCTTTGGACATGTGTGTTTGGAAATTCCAGCAGACTGGCAACTCTTCTATATCAAGGTAGAGTTTTATGTATGACCTTCATCTTGTGTGATACTCAGGCAGTAACTTCTACCTGGGAACAGTCCTAACCAGACTACAGAATGGCTAAGATGAGGCTAGGGAATGAATGAGAGCTTTACAAAAGACATCCCAATAATATATGTCACATAGTTTATGATGCAGCAAATCAGTAATACTTCATACTTATTTTCCAGTGAGACACATCCTCCTAAAAGAGGATTATTGGAAAAGAATATTATTGGATGCTTCCAGTCCTTGTAATACTCCCTCTGCAGGCAACAGATATTTCAGCTTTTAATCATCCAGAAGTACCCTTGAGATGCCTGTCTCCCAAAGCCCTGAGAAAGTCACTTCTTATGAATCCGTACTGTTTATGCACCTCGAAAGATTACTACGTAGCATCCTGTTTTAATCAACACCTATTCTTCTCTTCGCTTTAGTGGAGTCAAGATTTCACTCTAAGACCACAAAGCACTTTCGAAGGCAGCACTTGTAAGTCATAAAAAGAGAACTTGATGTGTAGAAGTATAAACGTTTATACATTCTATAGCAAGTGTAAGGAGTACATAATTATAAAGGAGGCAGTATAATGAACATCATGCTTGTCAAATACACAAATTTCAGCAACACTTATTGAAGAGCAGGCATTACTAGAAGAGAGGGGGAAAATACATAATAAAAAACTGTCATTAACTGAAAAACAATACTGGTTGGAAATTTTAATGTTCTCCTCAGAACATGTTGTTTTTGTTTTTTTTAACAAAGCCCACGGAAGCAGACTTGAAGAATAATATAGAGTGATCCTAAGATGTAATCTTTAAAAATCTGTCTAAGAATACAGTCATAGAACAGTATATTATTTTGCAGTTGGTAGTACTTACAGTCTCTGGGAAAAAAATCTCAGATTCTATTCTCTGCATTGTAAAGCTAATTTCTATGAATTTCCACTGGTGCATCTCCATGGGCTCCTGCAATGTACAGCTTCCTCTATCATGATGGTTTACAAGCTTGCATTGTGGATTCTGTAACACATTTGCTCTTTAAAGCTGTCAGTACAACTAACTGTGGAATGCTGTTGTTCTGGCAGTTCCATGTGATCCAGTCTGTCTAGCATTAAAGACTTTGCTAGCTTATCTCCCTCCATTCCTTTCTGTGTCATTCTATTCCTCCTCTTCTTTCAAATTTCTTTAGCTTTCCATGTAATGTTATTCTTCATTCTCTGCAAATATTCTGGTTGCCCGATGCAACTTTACATTATGTATTTTGAAACAAACTCCCACTTTTTTTCCTCCTGAATTTATGCAATACTTCATGATTGATTCTGACAATTGATGCTAGACATATTTTATGTAATTCAATTAAAATCTGCCATTCAAAACTCATAGCATTTCAGTGACCTTATTCACACGGCCATGGTAGTGCTGAGGTGCAGAAATACATTTGAGATATGGAGCTGAAGTACTTAGACCCTTTCAGAATTAAGCTCTTCACTCTTGACCTCATGATGGTTCAGTACTAGCTATAAAAGCAGTAAAAAGTATCAATGTAATACTTACCTTCTGGATATTTTGGTTGAGGGGGTGTTTATTAGTAAACCCTTCATGTCATTGTGGAACTCTTCTTCATAGACAAGGACAGAATATTTTCAGGCACAGGCACTACACACCTTCCCAGATTGTGTGCAAAGATCAGTAAGGGCTTTGATGTAATAAGCTAGAATTAAATAAGGTAATTATGCTTCATGTTTGCAATTAGGGTAATGACTAGTGTTATGCCGTGCTGTACTTCATGATTTTTTGGAAGCAGCAACAGCATCATACCAAGGAGCGACACTGAGAGATGCCCTCTGGTATTTGCTGCTTCTGCCGCTACATTAATGGTCACAGCTTATAGTCAACACATAAGGAACACAGTAACAGTGAGCACTATATCTCTTTCTGTTATCCTACCTTGGGATTTCTGAGCCAGAGCATGCAGGCCCTGTCCACTGGTAGCCATGTGTGCAATCTGAAAATGCAAATGGTGGCCCTCCCAACAATGGTGATTGTATATCCTCCCCAGATTGCCACAGGCACAGATCCTGATCACTATCATCATGGGAGAACAGAATTTTGACTGTGGAAAGTGATTAAGAACACAATTCTCTTCAATTCTTTACATTTCCCGTGTGCTGGGTTCTCTCAATTCTAGTGATTTCAAGAACTCTACTTTCTATATAATCAAGCAATAATTCTAGACTTCAGAAATGGTTTTTATTTGTTCGGAGTTAAGATCAATGAAACTTATGGTTTTGGGATGCACTCTGAGGCGCATTCTCTGAGGATAGTGAATGATGCACAAGTTCATTACTGCAAAACTTGGATACGAAAAGTAAACAGCCTAATTCCTTAGTCAATCTCATTGTTGAGTTTTAAGAAATATGCAAGGCTGAAATGAGGGAATGAATACATATATCATAATGAAGACTCACAGATCAGGAAATACCTATCAGAAGCCAATTAGTACTAACAGTTTACATAACCAAGCAGTATCTGCTCTTCTCAAAACACTCCATGGGGACGCAGCAAATATTTTCCAGCTATTCAGAAATCAAATTCTTTTTGAAGGAGGAGAAAAGCACATGGCAATAAATGAGAAGCCATTAAATCTAGTCCAGTCTCTACTGCATGTTATTGTAATTATGCAGAGTACAGCACCCTACTCCCTAATCTCACAGGAGTGTTTTAAAGCTAAATAACAACATTACTGCAAACTTTTATTCATCATAACAGCCAGTCAAGTGCTACCTTAGCCATCTGCTTGTTACGGGAACACCTCTACTGATGGGGCAAAATCTGGTCTCTTCTGGGTGTCTGCACTGCACAGCATCAGCATCTATTTCATTGTTTTCTTCTGGAGCCATGGTCTACTGAGTGGAAAGATCAGCAGATTGAACACCCACAGCAACCTGAAATGTATGTTAGTATTTCTCAGTTTGCATTTCTAAATATTCATGTTTGTAAAGCTGTTTTCAGTCTTCAATCCTCTTCTGTGTTGGTCTGACTGGGCATTTTCCCAACTTCAACTACATGCTTTTTGCAAAAGTTCTCCACAGAAATGACAGCAAAGTGTTTTAAGGCATTAGACATGGAAAATATTTTTACAGCCTTGCATCACTATACCTTTCATTAGCAAAGGCAATGAACCCAGTGTTTCAATTATAGATCTTACACACACCATTGGGCAACAGGCCAATGGTTTTTGTTTGTGTATTCCAGGACCAGTAGCATTTGTTTAGCTATAAATTCTGAGATGCTGTAGGTTATTGTCTTCTATTGGGACTGGCAGAATACTTGCTGTGATTAAGTCCTTTCTCAAAGCAATTTAATCTAAGTAATTACTTTTAATTAAACTCCAGAGACTAAAAACTAATAAAATGTAATAAAATAAGGTATTTCTGAGGGGAGGTCAAGAAAGGAGAATGTCTGGTTGCACCCATTGTTTATCTTCCAGATGTCTTACATCTTCCTCCTATGTAGAAAGAAAGATAACGGTTACCTGAGGATCAGATATTTGGTGAGCCATTTGCTTCTATGGTGTAATAACGAAAGCTTTCGATTACGTAACACAAATGAGTAACACAGGAGTTCAATGGAACATTGATACACTGTCACAGTGATGGATTAGTGCTATGGAGGTCAAGATGGCTGCAAGATAGTCTCAGACCTTCCTCTGCCCCCAAAACTAGGGAGAGGGACTGTTGTTGGCCAGCTAAGCCATCCAGCACACAAGACCAACATAAGAAAGAATTTAAGCACATGCAGAATTTTAAGTCTATAATCAGTTCTTTGCAGTGCTTGCACTTTAGAGATGCTCGTACAATTTATATGCACAGTTAAAGTGGATAACATTATTTTGTCACAGATATTGGAGTTTTATTACAAATAACAGTGGTCTGTTTTTAAAGTCACAAAATTTCACTTCTGAAGAAATTATAAATTTATCTCGAAAATTAATGTAATTTGATCTTGTTATGAAACAATTTTTCCAGGTGTTCTTTGGGTGTCCTGGGGTGGACTGGGAGAATTGCACTTGCACTTCCCGGTTTAGTCAATGCATGTCTCGGCAAAGCACTTTATACATGTTTTCACACATCTCTAACAGATGATAGAAATTGCCTGTCCTTTGTAACATAGCATTTACGACCTTACACAAAAGCCTTCACCTTGCTGGTTGTTCTTTTCTGATGCTTCCCTCTGTTATGTGTCAACACAAAAGACCGAGTCACAACTCTTCTTCCTCTATTACAGTAAGGATCTCCTTTGCTTATTCTTTATCAAGGTTTGAACTTCATAGTGCATATTTGTGTGCTTTAAAAAATCTCTAGGGGCAGACAATAAGATTCATACAGTCATCCGTCATCAGGTTATTAAGTTCATATCATGAATGCTTGTGAACCATAAATAAAACAGCTATGAAACCACTTCTGGGGAAAGTAAGCTTGCTTTTAAGAGATGAATGATTCTGTTGTCTCAGTAATCCATCTGTTTCTTCAGAATTTGCAGCACAGATTAGAGATTAAAGAAGAATCACCTGTGGATATGTAAATAAAATTAACATAAATTGGTGACAATTAATTGTGATGTGCTTATTACATTACAATATAGTGAGTAAACAATACTTCAGCAATCACTGCATCATTAAAAGGAAGGTATCTATTTCCAAGAGCTTACAAGAATATCCTGAAGTGTTGGCAAATGATATTGTGTTTATAAGATTTGTTCCTCTTCCCTGCATTTACTACATGACACTTGATCTCACTATGGTATTGCACTTTGGAATGAAAAAAAAACCCAGCAGTTTAGATAGGCTTTTAGGAAGCATTAGCTAATTATAGCTTTTATAATCCTCTTCATTTTGAACTAGTGTCCTGTTTGTAATAGCTGAGATTATCGCCAGTTTGCAACATCCCACATGGTCACTTGCTGGATACCTTGTTTTCCCTACAATGATGCATCTCTGAACTCCCAATTCTGTTTGTTCATCTTAACAAAATAATAGATTTTGGATTGTTCAATACTTTACTTTATTCACATGGCTGGTTTCCCCACAGAAATATTCAGAGAACATACCTTTTTATATCTATTTTATATCTTTTTTTATATATATATCATAGTATCTATCCTATGATTCTATGATTCTATGATTCTATGATTCTATCTTAATCCAAATGTAAAGGATAATAAAAATCATTGCACAACCATGTTCAAAATTCCCCACACGATGCCCATATCTCTTATTGGTTCTTCATATCTTTGATTCTGGACATATTCTCTATACACCACATTCTTTAATTCCTATATCTGATCATTACAAAATTAAACAGAAAATAAACAATCTTTGCTGAAACTCCGTGTAATTCTTAAGTAGTGTTCCAGTATTTTTCACAGTGACAGGGAAATATTTTATAACATTCCAGAAAAAAGTTGCAGAACCATAAAACCAGTCATGTTCAAAAGGATTTCAGGCAGTCATCTAGCGCAATCACCTACACAAATCCCACAAAGTATCTAATGTATCTTTCAGAATATATATTAAACTTACATATAGCATATAATCTGCTTGCAAAATTTATTCTTAAGACAGTTGCTAAAATTTCATTTCACTTACTGATACAAATTTTGGAAAAAAGTAAAAGAACTAGTAGGCCCAGTAGTCTCTGGATTAAATAAATATACTTTCAGCATTTTTGGCCATGTAAAAAAAATGTGTGAAGTTAATGTACAAGAGCTATCCAGTTGCACTATATGCTGATATTCAATAAGTTAGTAGTGAAACAACATGGGAAAATAAGATATCTGAAGTCCAAAGTCTCACATTAGGTGAGATTAACCTTCCAACAAGGACAGCAGAATTTAGGGCAAAGGTAGCAACAGCATCTTGTGGACAATTAAGAAAATCCAGAGCACTACATATGTAAGAAAAGCTGGTAACGGAAAGTCTGTGGTTGCTGTGTTTGGCAGAAGGCAATACAGATTAAAAGAAGGACCAACCTTCACTTCACATTAGTATTTCCACCAAAGTACAGAATTATTATTATAAAGGACAGAAATGTTTTATTGGTAGCATCAAGCAATGCTAAGATAGCTTTGATCTATGTAGTTGCATTAAAGATGCTCAAGGGCTGTAAGTGAAGGAGCCACAGGACAAAACCCTTATCCCACCAGGTTCTCCAACACATGTATTTCCTTTCCATCTTCCAATGCCTTCATTTCCAGTTTGGTCCCATTTTATTCTGCATCTCTCTGACTTTTTTCTATGTCCCTAATACTTCTGCAGGTCTTCCATTTTCTATTGGCATCTTAAAGCCTCCCCCAACACTCTTAAGAATTTCTTGTTCAGGTTCTAAGTCATGGAATCCAAGATATCTTTATTTAAAACTGTTTCCTTGTCACTTTGGAAAAACAGTGTTGTTTATTGAGATCATCTGAGGGGTTTGAATCTTTCACTAAAGAAGCACAATGGTATAGTCAGTTTGAATAAGGGCAGGAATATTTTAAGACACTACTGCTGGGTAGTGAGAAACCGGAGAAAACCGCAAAGAAATATACATAATGTGAATTCTTCACAGAAGTAATGATTGCAATATTTGGCTGTCTAGGTAAAGATGTTCTTCAGAGCTAACATGAAAGGGCTGGGAGACTGTTTCATGGTATCTCACTTTCTTTCTCTGTCAACATGCAATGAGAGGGGCAACAACCAGGAGCTGGTACGGGATAGGGAGAGTTTTTCAGTTTTGTTTCTTGATTTTTCAGAGGTGAGAGCATGAATGCATAGTGTGCCATAGTGCACTTCCCTCCCCTTAGAAACACTCGTGCTTTCTGTGTGTTGTCACATTGAGATCAACACTCAGGCTCCCTTCCTCTGTCTCAGCCTGTTTACATTGTTTCAGGCTTTCAAAGCCATCTCTGCACAGAAAAGGGCTGGAAGACTTTTCTTTTTTTAAAACTGAGAAGAGACCTGCAGTCTGCTCTGTTGACCTAGGACTCAGACAATTCTCTCTGATCCTTTGCCAGTACACCAGAGGGTTTTTTTTGTTACCTCTGTGAGAGGAGTAGGATAACTAGGTAGTAACATTTGAATCCATGATGTCCGGGAGTGTGGAATGTGCAATTAATCTAAACTGCAACAGAAACTGGGGGAAACAGCTTAAACATATCCTTTTCAGGCATATCAGGCTTTTATCAGAAATTTAGGAAAACTGCTGTTCATGTAAGAATGGAAAATATATAATGATTTATCTATTAAAAAAAAAAAAATCCTCTTAGTCCCTGTTAGTATCACAGGGTTCAGTTACAGCCCAGCGGAAAGTCCAGTGGTGAAGATGATTATGGTGCATATGTATGGTTTCTTGCAAAACCCTTGCTCAATTTCTGTACAATTTGCATTAAATCTTGATCATTCGTCACACTCCTGTGCTTCTGGTTTACACACTGGGAAGTCCCAGTTGGGATGCCTGCTAGTATCACTTCTGTAACAACGTTAAACAGGGCTAAGGTAGGGGGTTTTTTTCAGTGCAAATCGACAAATGTCACGTCTGTAGGTGGCAGAGTTGATCTAACAGTTCTGCCTTACTCCTGAATTCTGTGGTATTTACGTCTGTTTCTTTACAAATATGCCTGTTAGATGCATTGTTAAGTTGAAGTAGATTTCAACACACCCTGGTGAAAAAGGAAAGAGACTGACAAGTTGCATTGTGTACTGGCTGGGCTGCCCAGGTGCCGTCAAATAGCTGGATATGTTTAGATACTTCTACAACTTGTGCTATGCTTGAGGAGTTTAACATGGAACATAAAAAGAGAGAACATTGCTAGTATAACAATATATTTATGAAGGAAATCAGTGAAACTAAATCTGTGGTAAATAAATATGCTTATTTGCATAGGTACATATATGGACTTCACATTTGCAACAAAACTTGCATGTAGTATTTGTGCAGGTGTTTTTTCAGCAGTTCAGTAGCTCAGAAAGAGAAATACATTTGCAAAACAGCTGATGCTGAAATTATAATTTTTTTCCCCATCTATTTGTTAGGAACTTGTTTTGAGAAACTGCAACAGAAGTCCTGCATGCTTAACTGGCTCACAGAAATTGTTCTTCATGACTATCATGGATGTGAAGAGTAAAAGTAAAAGGTATGGTGAATCAAAGCCAGCATAGCCAGCCAGCAATAATGCCAAATAAGTCTTGAGTCACATCTTAAGCAGTATTTCATGAAAAATGGTTCAGCAATCATAAAAAGAACAATAACTTTTTCAGTAGCCATACACCATTTGTGTTTCTACTGCTGTTTTGACAGAAGAGGTAGCACTTTTTTATCTAGTCTTTCTGAAGAAAGCATAAACTTTAATGCTTTCTCACTAACAAAAGAAGAAAAGCTTTGCAAAAGTTTTGCTGCTCCTCTTTTTCACTGCCCAGAAGACTAGAAACAAAAAAAAAATATTCTCCGCCATCCAATGCAGCTTACAATCAAACATCAATTGTTTTGTTACATTTTGACAAAAATCCTAATATCAGAAATTGGTTTTGGGCAACAGCCTTGCCCTATAAGTGACAGGGGACAGGACAAGGGGGAATGGCCTCAAGCCTCACTAGGGGAGGTTCAGACTGGATAGCAGAAAAAAATTGTCACAGAGTCATTGGGCACTGGCAGAGGCTGCCCGGGGAGGTGGTTGAGATACGATCCCTGATTTAAAAGATGGGTAGTGTTAGGGTCCAATAGATTTTGCTAAGATGACGAGGCCAGGTGCTCACCCCTGAAGTGGAAATAGGCAAAAAGTACCATGACAGGAGAATCCTGTCAGGTAGACAAGGTGCTCAGGGGGCATGGTTTAGTGGCAGATAGGAATGATTGGACTCGATGATCCAAGAGGTCTTTTCTAACCTAGTAATTCTATGATTCTATGATATGTCTTTGAATTGTCCCATTTCAGCCATGTTTCAGGTCAGAGGTATAGTGGTTAAGTTCCTTACTGCTGTTTCTTCACTGTACTCAAGCAAGCAGCAGAGGGCACAGCTCTCTGCTGAAAGCTTTCAAAGCAAGAGATTGTGCAATTTTGCCTCATTCTGCTTAAAATGTTTTGACTAAAACAATGCACGTTCCACAGCTAGTAATACCTCAGAAATAAGAACTTTTCTTTATTTATTTATCCACTAGTCTGTTCTGTACAAAATCATGAGATTTATGTATGCCTGAGGTAACTTCCAGAATGTATTTATTATCACAGATCACTCAAGTAGTTATTTACATACTGTTTTCTACAGAACTCTGAAAATTAAATACCTTTGAAACAGGCAAGACTGGTCACTCCGTACATACTGCTTAAATTTCTTCACAAGCAATAGCAATAACACTTGGCAAAGCTATATCCAAATTAATCAGCAGCTCCAACTAAGGGTCCAGATCCTGAAAACGTGTCATGCAGGTAACAATTTTCAGCTCTCTCATGGCACAGAAATGTGATTGTCAACTTCTGCCCTCAAGTCCTGCATTCATTTCAAGGTGAAAGACAACTGTGAAGGGCAAGTCTGCTTTCAATAGGCTTTGATTTTTTCTGTCTTCACCAGTAAAAGTTTAAGCACCTGGAAATGAAAGGGCTGAAACCTCCTCATGTAAGGCAACTAAAATGTACCATTAAAGCAGTTCTCTTTCATATGTTGTATCTATAAACCAGATTAAGTCTGTGGCAGCTATGTATGCTACTTTCATACTAAGATAGAGAAGTAAAAGGGAAAAATCACCCACCGAACTACCTCATCATTTCTGAAACAGATTGTTTAATGTTGTATCAGCATACCTGCAAATAATAAAATTTATATCTATTACCAGGCCATGTTCACCATTTGAGGTTGATTTTTTGTTTGCCTCCTCAAATCTGTTACTGTATTTAAATCTGTAAGGTCTAGTTCAATATATTCCCTGAATATGAGGTGCATAATGACATTTGTAATATTTTGTTGGCATTTGCTAGAAAATATGGATTACATCGGCTCACAGAACACCTGGTAACAAGAAAAGATTATGGGTACTTTATTATTTGGACACAGCCTTTTTTCTTGCTTCAGAGTATGACTGCTCTCATAATTGGGACAGGGAATTATAGAATAGATCATTTTATATTTTATGGGCCTGTCTGCAAGTAAAAATAGAGATGCATTACCTTTCATTAATTGGAATTAAATGCCCAGTTAGTATTAAAAGCCTGAAGCTATAGCCCAGAGCAGATAAAACTCTCCAATTAAGCTGACCTTTTCACAATCACAGAGAGGGGCCAGCCATGCATGGACAAACTGAGCTGTCTTTCTCCCATTAGCAGAGCCCAGTGCAGGAAGCAGGCACGGGGTAATATGAGACAATAGCAATTTCACAGACATTGGGGTCTTATTTTCTCCTGCTTTTATGCTGCAGGCTAATATTTACTATTTGTTCTTTTATTTTTAAGGCAACCCTTAACTCTTGCACCCTGTGCAATACTTCACACAAATAGTCTCCTAACTTCCTCAGGTCAAATGATGCTTAATGGCTTGGAATAGCTCTCCTAGTTCACTCCAAAACTTTCATAACTGCAATGTTCCTCCAACTAGTCTATTTACAATAGCTATAAGGGAAGATTATATAGTACATCTTATTTAACTTTTATTAGAGTATTACAAAAACCAATATATTGATTCTCTGTAAACATTAACTAAAAAGGATCACTATAAGAGATAGTGAAATATTTTTAAATATTTGGGGTTTTTTTACAAGGAAGTTCACCATCAAGTTTTGTGTTTGACACTTAAAAAATGAAAAATTTCTTCTGAATGTTCCTGTAGTTTAAAATTTTCCAGAAATGTTTCGTGGTTTTTTTCTGTCCAGTGTCCTTAAAATAAGATTTTTTGTATTTATTTATATACCATATTTATTTTAAATTTCCTATGAGCAAACAAGGTCAATATAAGTCCTGCCATGCATAAAGTTAAACACATCTATAGTGGTTTCTGTGTTCAGAGTTTCAGACACTAAAACTTCATCCATGCTCTTCTGGAAAACCAGGGATCCACTGCTATTTATAATGTGGAAGTTTTGCCAAGGATATCATGTTTCTTTAATCTCAGTTTCCTGGAAAGATGCTAATGCTTGCCCTCCAGAGTGTGGATGGCCCAAAATGTGGAGGCAACGATCCATGGTTGATGAAATAAAACTGTTTTAAGAAGCCTGTTGCCATCTATGAGCCTCAGCCTTCTTATGCCCTGTGCTGCTGGGGCATTTTCTTGTGAATGCTGTGTCAGCATTTTATTCCTGTAACTCTAATGCATTAGCACAATATGACAACATCTGGACTTCAAATATTCTGGAAAAATGTGCAGGAGCAACAAATATAATTATAAAACATTTTAAATAAAATTATTTAATTCACATTTAGAGATAATTTACTTCAATTCCCATTACAACTTTTAAATTTTTTATTTTGGAAAGAAATGCAATGCTCTTTGAGTTCAGAAGTCTTTCCTCCTGGCATGAAGTTGTAAAAACCCTTTAAATTGATTTTGTCAAACACAACAGAGAACTGAAAGAAGTTGTGTAAATGGCAAGTGCTGTGCAACAAGCATTAAAACATAAGCCACCCTTCCAAGGTTGCATCACCTTGGGACTTTGTTTAAAGTCACATCTACTTTCTTTATCTGGAGAAAACTGATTCTACAGCCATAGCATAACTCAAGAATTTTAAAAAGTGGTTAGGTAGTCTATTCTAAGAAATAATGGTCTCTTTTCATTTGAATCCTGGTTTATGATTTCTTTGTGAGCACAAGAGCTCTTTCATAACATTAAACTTAGGTTTACATTCATGCAGAACCCCCCCCCCAAAGATTAAAATTGTTTTTACAATTTTTAATTTGAAGTTGTAAGAGCCATCAGCTTAGACTTTAATTCAGAAAACTAGCAATTACATTTTAGAAACAATGATAGGGTCGTAGTTAAAAGCTGAAGTGCACTTAGGGAGGTATAAAAGGGTGTAATGGCAGGAATCATAAGCCAGTTGTGTTGGATTTCAAGAAGCAAACCAGTTGTTGTGTCAGTCACACACAGTCTGCTGCTTTTAAATCGAACCTCTAGAATTACTTTGGAGCCTGCCTGATGAGACAGTAAAAAGGTCACAATTCCGAAATTTTGGCTCCTCTTCCAAGAGATCATTTTACTGAATCTCTGCCATGCTCACCTCGCGCAGAAAGAATATTTTTCATAGTCAGAAAATTGACATTCATTATCTGATCATGCAAATGATACTGTGGCAATTTTTCCACATTATATTCCCATTGCATCTGTCTAACAAGACAAGATTTATAATTCCTTTGGCTACTTTTCCTAAAACTTCATTCCTTTCTTTCATAGAAAATTCAATTCCCCCCCGCATATTCTCTATCACTGAATTTCTTTATATTCTGTTGTCCCCATATCATGCCAGAACACACTCTCTGTTTCACTCAAACCACAAACCCAATTTCACATCCCTCTGAATTAGTCTTATCTAAGTGATCACTTTTTGTTTTTCAAAGTGGTCTAGCTGATAATTCTTTGATATTATCTATATAACTCACAGTGACTCTACACTGCCTACAGATGACTGATAGCAGACAAGGAATGGAGTGGTCTCTGGGTTTTTCACCCTGCTGTGAGTGTAAAGAACTGCAGTAGATTTGGTGCTGTGGCTCTCACAGGAGTAAAGAAACTTATCCTATATTATTCCAAAGGAATGATAATAATTGACATCAGATCTGCTCAAAAGTCAGGATTCCTGTTCTTCAAGAAACACATTCTTTGTCAAAAAAGTTCTTTAAAGAATTTATAAATTTTGTGGATGGCTGCTAAATCCCCCCCTCAAATACATTCAAATCAGTTCTGATTCTCAAAAAAAACTCTTGAGCCATAAACAACTTTGCTCCAATGTACCAGGCTTATCTGTCTCTCCAGAGCACCTAAATGTCCTAGGGGACAGACAGGAATCCAGGCCATTTCCATGTAGCTAATAACCTTGTAACTTGGACTTAAACTCTGAACCTTCACCTGCAGCAGGATAGTGGCTGCAAGACCTGAGCACCCAAGACAAAGGTGGCTTTTTTCGATGCTTCTGGATTGCCTGCCATACAACTTTGTTCTCCACAGCAGAGGGCTGCATCTTTTTTAGTATCCGGTGCCAGTTTTGGTTTCTGAAACTTCAAAATTTAGTCTCTAAGACCAGGTTTCTTCTGTTTCAGTGCTAAATGTGGCAGTAATTTGCCACAACCATTCCAGACCATAGCAGTCAAGTCAGTGACAGGCTTCTTGCCCCAAGAGGGTGCTTGGAGGCTTGATGCAAGCCGGTTTACTGAGGTCTTCAGACTCCCTACTGGAAAACAAGTTAATATCTGGCTAGGTCCAGCATACCAAATATTTCTAGCTGATTTATTACTTTTCCTATCTTCATTTCTTACATAGTTTACACAGCAATGTGGCCTGAGGACCATAAATTGTGCACCCTATACTTCAAGCAGAAATGTCATGATGTAGCAAAACACTGATATCATCTTAGTAATCCGACCAGGAAATTGGTCAAGGGACTAAGCAGGTGAAACTGTCTGTCTTACAGCAGAAGTTTGTGGTAGCAATTCTCCTTTGAACTATTTCCATTCCGATAAAACATAATTTTTTCAATAAAAATAATTAAGAGAAAACTGCAATCTGACTGTAACTAAGACACACCTAAAAGTTTTCATATTCATAGGCATCAATGCCACAAATTTTATAGGTTATAACATTACTTGCACAAGGGTATCTGAAAATCCTGACGTCAGCTGTGGACATCTGCAAAGGCAGATATCAGGAGTTTCCTATTACTGAGAATAGTCTGTGAAAAACAGGAAAATGTCAACAGGTTCCATTTTTGCAACGTAGGATGACAAGGCAATGTTTACATAGCCTATGATGAACTTTATTTTATATAGAAATAATTACTCCCTACACTCCATTCAAATGGTTACAAAAATAGATAATATCACAACTATTTAACTATGTCAATGTACTTGTCAAGCATATGGACCAAAAAATACAGTCCTGCTTTTAAGCATGTATGAGACAGAGCTGAAGCCAACCAAATCCTGTATGTTGGTAGAACTTGGCTTTAAAACAAAATGTCAGGTCAGGGCATGGTAATTTATTACTGCCTAATAAGTGTTTGTGTATAAATATTCTTGAACTACAAGATAGGATCTACTTCAGTAGAAAACTTTGGAAGCTGAACTTCAATCATGCGCTTAATTGAGTATCAGTCCCCAAGAAGATTGCCTTGAAGATTCCCAGCAGTACAAAAAAATGCTTGAGATCTTTCATAAAAGATCTCCTCTTTTATCAATGAGATCATTGCTAGTCATATTAATGCAATGTATAATAATCTATTGACCATTTTGTTGCACAGTGGTGTTGCTATTCATTTTTCACCATTAAAAGCTACTGAGATCAATTATTTTTAGTCACTGTCAAAATTTATATTCTAAAATCTACACAGAGATATCTTAAATTATTCACAAGGGTTTTCAAAAAGGTTGAGAATCCATTGCTTTCAGTGTAGTCTGCACTTTTATATCATAATTATCCTTTGACATGTGATGATTTAGTGCAAAGGTCTTTGGAGAACATTTGAACAGTTAGAATGATGCATATTTTAATTTGGCATCTAACTCATATCTGTCTTGATATATGTACTGAATGAAAAAGTAAACAGATTGGAGGTTACACCATTTCCTTATTACAATCCTTTCTTATCATAACTTCTCATGCCATTCTCAAATCACCTAAAATCAATAAAGGTTGGTTAGAAAATATTTCTGTCTTTACTGTTTAAGCAGGCATATAAAAGGCCAGGTGAAAGTTAGAAATTCAGAACACCAAGTCAGAGACCTTGTCTTAACAGTTTTCATCAGCAGTTTCTTTTTAAAGAAGACAGTACCTTGCAAGGAGATAAAAAATGGCAAGTTTGAACTGGAGTTATCAAGGCAACAACGGTAAAAGCTATCTTTAATAGAAAATGAGATTTATTTATAATATGTTAAACATTTCTTTCTTTCCCTTATAAAAATTCTTCAGAATTACATGGATTATTGACATATAGAGTACCTGTGTTATGTATACAGTTGGTTCCAAGAGAGTGTCATGAATTCGGTATTGGTACAGAAGCTGAAATATTCAATTTTTTATTTTGCCTAGGACCTGAGCACTGGCACAAGTTGTACCCTATTGCCAACGGAGACCGTCAATCTCCTATTGATATTAACACTAAGGAAGTAAAAAAAGATGCATCTCTGGGGGTTCTCCAGATTGCTTGGAAGCCTTCCACATGTAAAGAGATTGTCAATGTTGGCCATTCATTCCATGTGAATTTTGAGGATAAGGACAATCAATCAGGTTGGTAAAAAGGGAATTTGGAGGGGAGGGTGTGAGATGCTTTGGTATTTTTTCATTCTCTTTTTCTCTAATTTGTATCGAAAACAAGACTAGTTGCCTTTCAGGAATATTTCTGTAGATGAGAGTAGGCTTCCTAATTTTGTTGTACTAGTTGGCAACACTCAAAGTGTCACAGAAGAGCCAAATTATGTTCTTTGAAATTAGGAGTTGCTGTCAAGTATTCTTGTGTTAATGGCAAATGAACAGGTAATTTCCCAGTAGGCAACCTCCAGGGTGATCACTTACTTGGAGAGAGAAAGGTAGGAGGAAAGTTTCTAAGCACAATTATATTGTTCTTTTTTTGATCAACATGCATTGGGAGATTTACACATAGGTTTACTAGGTTGTTTTTTTTTCTTATTAGCTTGATAGCAAAGGAGGAGTCTTCTCTGTGCTGATGTACAATATTGCAAATGCTGTGAGAACTCCAGACACATAGTTCTAAGCATCATGTGCAATTACAAATGCCCATCACCACAGTGGGAATCAATGCACATTTAAGTGCTTGTAAGCAAAGAATTAATGATGATTACCAATAAACAGTGTCAATGACATCTCTGTACACCTGTGGCATCACAATCTATATTCAGAAAATGTCAAGTACCTTTAACTGTTAGTTCTGTGAAGATAGAGACCTTTTAAACACTGTCATAAATAATAAAAATTTTAGTGGGAAGAGAATTCCATGAGGCAGGGTTGTTTCTTCTGTAGTTATTAAAATGCAATTACTGATTCTGGCTAACTGCTCTTTTTTGTGCAATACTTTCTTTGGTGTTTTTTTTTTAATTATTATTATTATTTGAGTAGATGGTGTATTCACATATATTTCAGTTGAATTTTGGAACCATATTGAGTAGTCATGCAGATATACTATAACCAATAAAGTCATATATATGCCTATATACCTACAATTAAAATGTTCAATAAATTCAGCTTAACTTAAATGTTTAAAAATACTTTAATTTCAGAGCATGTTAACATGGAGAAAAGTGCTCACCAGTTATAAAAACTTTGAAATTTATAACTTGTCTATCAGGAAAACTTTATTGACTTTTTTTTTTTTTACTTTACTTCATGTATTTGCAGTGGTGACAGGTGGGCCTCTCACTGGAACATACAGATTGCGGCAGTTTCATTTCCACTGGGGTCAAATGGATGAGCAAGGTTCAGAGCACACAGTGGATGGAAGGAGATATGCCTCAGAGGTAGAGTCAATGAGAGAAAAGTCACAATCAAGTTTTGAAATCTAGTCACATATATTATCCCTAGAACATAAAAGAATCATACGGAGATAGCTTTGATAATTATTTTGGTGGTTGTGGTCAGTGCTTATTAATCTAAATTTAGATAATTTAAACACATATGTAAATAATGAAATAGGACTGAAAAGTGCAGGTATAAAAGTAACACCTGCTAAATTTTAAATAGGTCAGCTGTACAAGTACATTCAGCTTAATACTAAATCAGCTGCTTTTTAGAGCCTAATTAGCCAAGGCCCCACTGTAACTGTAGCTTGAGCTCGTCAAATCTCTAAGCATGCTAATCACTGTAGGGTGTTTTTTTTTTTAGAGGAGAGGGGAGGGGAGGGCAGGAGAGGAGAGGAATTAATGAAGACAAACATGTTAAAAAGTTATCTAGTATGGGCCCTACCTCTCAAATATATTAAATGTCTTCAGATAATGAAGCAAAGTCTGTTTTACAAAAATTAAAATCCATCTCTAAAGATTTTATTTGGTTTCTGGTGTCTTAGTGTCCTGCTAGTATTCATCAACATGCCAACAAACAATTCATGTTCAATCCATGTAATGTTGTCTTTGGCAGCTTTTTAGATTTTAGAAACATTACAACGTGACAATCTAATGAGATTGATAATACGTTTTTAATTTAGGCATTAGAAACACACAGCCAGAAATGTGTTTCTGATACAAAATTTTCTACTGTTGAGAGTGCTGAAGTTATCTCATTTGATACAGCCAAGATGAAAAAGGAGTGTCCCTTTAGAATTGCTTTCTGCTGTAAAGAGATAGTATGCTGTGTTTAAACAGCACATGATTACGTGTTTATTGCTCTGCTTTGAATCAATAACTTAAATAAGTTAAAAAGAGAGAAATTCAGCTTTAAAAAGTAACAGAACTTTTAAAAAAATCTGATTGAAATCAGAATTGTAAAATTCTGTACATTATTTTGTAATTTCCATGTTCTGTCTCTGTAATTTAGAATCTCCTTATTGTCTTTTAAGCTGTTTTTTATATTTTCTGCAACCGTGTTGCTGAAATATTATAGAAATCATCCTGGACTCCGCTATTGCCATAGAGTCACATAGTTGCTAAATTGCTAAGTGTATTCACAGGTGAAGCAACATTTTAAAAAATTATGCTTTCCAAGTTCTACAAGTTTTTTTACATTTCTCTCTCATAAGAAAATAGCTCAAGATATAATAAGGAACATACTAGGATGAAAAAAAAAATCTCCTCAGAAATCTATTAAAGTGAATACTGTCAAAATAGAAAAGTTTCAATAAATATCTGTATTGAATATAAAGCCTCTACAGCCACGACATTCATGGCCACACCATCAATCTTTTGCAGTAAACGAGACTATTGTGAGTAAATATTGCAGCATGTGTAATAAAGTGATTGCACTCCTCAAAATACTATTTAATGTATTACATTTGCAAAGACATGGAAATAAAGGCATGCTCAGGAGACTGTTAGCAGTAAAGTTAGAAAAATATGTCACTTGAAAGTTGTGCTTTTCCACATCCCTATGTACTTACCCCTAAACTGCTTTCAGAAATATGTGCAGTTCTACCTACCCCAAGATGAAGCCTGAGTATGAGTCCTGACAATGCCAGGGCAATTCAGCAGAACACCATAAATCTTGCATTCATAAGCAAGTTCTCAGTTTTTCAATCTGACCCTAGGAGTGCAGAGTGGCATTTCTAACTATTTTACTCTTTTTGTGTCATTTCTTTGCAATAGAACCAGCCAAAATTACTCTCTCCATTGCTTTTCAGCTTCATCTCGTTCACTGGAATGCGGACAAGTATTCAAATGTAGCTGAGGCTTCCGACAAGCCTGATGGCTTGGCAATTGTCACTGTTTTCCTAAAGGTCAGTTACTGACATACTGAAAACACATGTTTGTCTCTTTCCTCTCCTTGTCAAAACTGCAGTTAGTGGATGAGGACTAGGAAAAACATGTCTCTGTGTTAAATTGGTGGAGTTAACTGCCTCTTATTCTGATTTAGCCCATGTTGCCAGCTTTGTCCTGCATGCTTCTACATGGACATTTTACCCAAATCTACAGACATCTCAAGAAGGGCTGTATGGTAGAGGCATGAGTGCCAGTGAGCTTGTGCTGTTTCATCCACCTTTGTAACAGGCAAAGCTCGGGTCTTTTTGTGTTTGCTTTCCACACCATTTATTGCAATGTGAACTTTCACAGAAAAACACTTTGAGTCACATGTGCTATTACTGTCTATCAATCAGAAAAGAAAATTGTGAATCACAACTCCAAGAAATCTTGATTCCATGCACATCACATATTTAGCCTTTTAAAACCATCTAGGACAGGAAGAAGAATTCATTATTAAAGGACTTTTTATATTAAGGAGATATAATAAGAATATGTATTATTATATACTGCTAAAATATAACTGCTTAAAATTTACATCACCAAAAAAAAAAAAAACCAAAAAAACCCCCAAACATATACCAGCAATGCTATCACTCTGAAAGCTTTCAAAGCAAATTTCAGTGATAACTACATATGATCAAAACAATCACACGCTTCTGAACCACAGATTATTTTCACATTACTGTTCGCATTACTCTGGAAAGCAGAAGCAAAACTTATTGTTGTTTGTTCAAGAGCTCTAAATTTTGTCTTGTTCATAACAGGTTTGCAGAGCTAAACTAATCAACATTTATAAAGCAAATTCTTATTCATGAGTCTGTTAGAATAAAATTATTGTTATGTGTTTTGGATTTTAAAGTATTTTTTT
>WAAB01004561.1:6216-19406 GCA_013389865.1 Piaya cayana | reverse complement strand
CACGAGGAGCTTGGAAAGAGAAACACAAACTGTGGGATTTGTCATGAAGGACTTGGGGGTCATTGTTGACATTTTCACTGAGGTGAATACGAGCTTGTGACAATAAACTCGGTCTCAGCTTGAAATGAAAGCTGAGTCGGTGCCTGCTCATCTGCCACGGTTAGAGAGGGTCGGTGAGGCCTCGCTGGAGTGAGCTGGGCAGGAACGGCCGAGAAAAGCAGGACGAAGGTTCCATTTGGGGATAACTTGGGCCCCGCTCCCACTCTGGGGGCCCCGCTCCCACTCTGGTGTCCCCGGCCCCAGTGATGCCCGCATCGGCCCCAACGAGGCCGCGGGAGCCGAACCGCCCGCAAAGGCCACGAACCCGCCCGCTGCAGCTCAGCCCCGCGGCTCTTAGGGCCCCGAGGAACCGCAGTTAGTTACCGCAGCGCTAATTGCACCATCGCCCGGCACAAAGCGGCCAGTGTTTGTCTGTCTGATCGGCGCCGCTTTTACGGGAACAACCCCAGCAATGGCTCGCACGCCTCTGCCTCCTGCTCTATTCCGAAGGGACCTGGGCTTGCTCAGCGGCTCCGTCCGCAGGCGATTGTCCCGGGGAGGAGGCGGCTTTGGCTCCACTGACCGTGACACCTTCAATTGTATCAGAAACGGTGTGACCAGCAGGACCAGGGAGGTTCTTCTCCCTCTGTACTCAGCACTGGTGAGACCGCTCCTCGAATCCTGTGTCCAGTTCCCTCACCACAAGAAGGATGTTGAGGCTGTGGAGCGAGTCCAGAGAAGAGCAACGAAGCTGGTGAAGGGGCTGGAGAACAAGTCTTATAAGCATTGATTAGGTACATTCATGTCCTTCATCAGATATTTTCTCCAACTACTAAGAACTACCTTGTATATCTGCAAAAATATCATACTTTCCCAAATCTTTAGTGCTCTAAACAGTATTTCTACAATGATTGCCAGGCAGTGTCAGCAATAGATCGGCTCTTTGATCAGTTACACTTGTACCCACAAGTTTTTCCTCCTTCACTTTGCCACATTCATGTCTTCCTTTTCAGTTTCCAAGGGTTAGAGACAAGGAAAACAAGGCCATTCACATTTTACAAGCCATGCAAACAAATGTGATTTGCTTTTTTTCCCAGCTGACAACATCATCCCGAGGAACATTGTCAGATGCAGTGAACCAAGTCTAAAAGGCCAGCAAGAATGTATGAAATAAAAGAAGGCGGAGAGATATAGCACATTGATGAAGAGAAAATTAAAGGTAGTCTTCTTCCTCCTCTTTTTTTCTCAAAAAACCTAGACATCCAAGAAAGTAAGTGCCAGAAATTTAAAAGTATTAATTGTATGTGAGCTTAATAGTTCCAGAGTAGTGTGGAACTGCCTGCCTAGAGCTTGGCCACTATCAAAACTGCACTTGAATCTTTGCTTTGGAGACTGTTATAAATATGGTCTGAATTAATTACTATTACTGTATATCTATAAAGTATAATGCTACAGTTATATATATATAACATGCTATTATGATGTATTATTATCCTTGTGTCCTTATCAGGCCTGATCAGGAAGAACTTTTTTGGATCACAGCAGAAATTTGCATGTTGAAAATTTCCAGTACAGAAACAGAATTGTAAAAGCCTGGGAGAAAGTAGATTCTTAGATACAGTAGAAGATACACAGATAGAACTCAGTCCCTTGAACTATCCGTACTGATTCGTTGTCCCTAAGTGCCTTGTAGTGTGACCTAATGTAGCCCAAACCTCCCTATTTTAGGAAGTGTGTTTGCAAATACATATAAAAACTCTTTACTTTGAAGGGAGGAAGGAAGATCTCATTCCTTGTGAGAGATATTGAAAATTTAAGACATTAATCATAGAATCATAGAATCACCAGGTTGGAAGAGACCCACCGGATCATCGAGTCCAACCTATGTCCACCTGCCAAATTTTAACTAATGAACAACTAGAACAAATAAATTACACTTTAAAATTTGTTCCTTAACGTGTGCATACCTTAAGCTTTCCAAAGTTCTTTCTTGCCTATTACAATATATTTGCTAAAGTTTAATGGATTTAGTTGGGCTATTTTTTAAAACAGTTTAAAACTGATAATCAGTGGCATGAGGTTTTTGAAGTGCACTTCCAAATCGATTAAGTGGACATTTTTATTCAAAGTACCAATCTACTGTGATTAATGAAAGTGCAGTGGGACCCTTACGTGAATGTTACATTTCTGTACCTAAGTTTATATTCCATGAGCTTTTCTTACATGGATTTCTAAACTTGGATACATGTGAACTCTCAAAATAACTCACTATTAGAGTTGAAAGCCCGTTTTCATACCTAGTTTTACATCAAGCCATGCTCAAAATCACCCGGACCTCTAGTAATCCAGCAAACCAACTGAGACTGAGGAACTGGACAGTTTGGTGCATTTGTATGCTGAAGGGATTGTACTGAGCCAGTGCTAACATTCACTGCAAAATGAACACCTCATCCACTTTTGTCACAAATCAGTTTGTTCTGTGAGAAGCAGAGCTAGGGCTGCTTAATGGCCCATATGCATGGGAACCATCCCTGATGTACTCCATATTCTCACTGCTGTAACCAAAATTTCTCTGCAATTTTAATGACAAATTCCTTCTATTTTTTTTCTCTTAATATATCTATTTTCCCCTTATCTGCTGCCTACCTTCTCCAGTTTGCTGCCGGCTATCAGTTGAGTCACTATCCCTGGAGGTATTTAAATGATGGGTAGAGGAGGTGCTCAGGGACATGGTTTAGTGGCAGACAGGAATGGTTGGACTCAATAATCCAAGAGGTTTTTTCCAACCTTGTGATTCTATGATTCTGTTATTTGGTATATGCCATCACTACTTTGGAATGACTTGAGTGATAGGTCAAGTTCTACCAGCCTCAGTAGCAATTCTTTAAACAGAGGCATTAATAACGCAGATTGCCATGCAAATTATAATAATCTAATATGTTGTGGATTACTACCCTTTCATCAACTATGACAAAAACAGCTTTAAAAATTGCTGTGAAGGTCTGATGAATAGGCAGATAGTGGATGACATGAGAATGACCCTAGAGGAAGGCCTCTTTTCTCAGGGAGTGAGTGTTCATCCAGATACAAAATTCTTTGAATGCTATCCAGGGAACTACAGGCTAGTCAACCTCAAACTGATCCCTGAGAAAGTGATGGAACAGATATACAGGGGATTAAGAGACACAGTAGTCAGCAGGGACAAGTGAAAGGGAAATCACGTTTCACCAAACTGATAGACCTCTATGATGAAATGACTGGCTTGGTGGAGTGGGGAAAGAAGTGGATGTTTTATTGTGACTATATCAAGGCTTTTGACACCATTTCGTGTAGAATCCTCACAGACAAACAGAAGAAGTGCAGACTAGGTAAGTGGACAGTGAGACACACTGAGCTACTGGGCTCAAAGGGCTGTGATCAGCAGCAGACAGTCCAGCTGGACCCTAGTCACTAGCAGTGTACCTGAGGGATCAGTGCTGAAGCCAGTGCTAGTTAACATCTTCATTAATGACTTGGAGGTTGAGATAGAACATACATCAGTTATTTTTTCAAAATAATACAAAACTCAGAGGAGTTGTTGATACACAAGAGAGGTTTCCTGCCATTCAGAGGGACCTTGACAGGCTAGAGAGTTAGGCAAACCAGTATCTCATGAAATAAAGGGAAGTGCAAAATCCTTCATCTAGGAAAGAATAACCCCAGGCACCATGACAGGCTGGGGGCCAACCAGTTGGAAAGCAGCTTTCCAGAAAAGGACTCAGGGATCCTGATTGATAAGATGGTGACAAAGAACCAAGTAGTGTGATCTTGTGGCCAAGAGTGTCAACAGCATCTTGGACTGCGTGAGGAAGGGTGTCACGAGCCAGGCAAGGGAGGTTATCATTGTGGTACCCAGCTTGTTTAAGTCCTTCTGGCCTGTAGACTTAGGCTACATCAATATCTAGTGAGCTGAGTAGTTCTGGGACCCGTTCCCTGGGCCAGCTGACACAGGCAGGCCACATCCACATTACTAAATTTATTAACGCTCCAAAAGGAGATATGCCACATGCATGATTTCTATTAAGGATGGTTCCTGGCCCATCATAGACCAGAATCTTTCCAGAAACCATTTGTGGAAGTGAGATTTGCCCAGGGATGATGCTGTGCCAGGGACTGTTGTAATAATTAAACAACCCAGATGGTTGGCATTATTTAGATTATGGATACAGTAGTGGAACAGATGTAGTCTCAAATCAAAATTTATGTTATGTAATTTAAAGGCCAAAGCCTAAACTGACCACATGAGCCTCCTTTAGCTGAAACAGGGCAGTGGTAGATTAATCTCATTTTAGGTGATATCCTGTTCTCACCACTGACTTTGGTGTTATTTAAGATGATTATCTTAGATCAGAAAACTAGTTGTAGCCTGTTAATCAGAGGAGGCTTACACGCTTAAGGGCAGATTATCAAAGAATATTCAGGTGTCAGAGATGTAATTAATGCTTCGTGAGAGTTTTACAAGCAGACAGATCCTTAACCTCTACTCAGTCTTTTACAACCAGTGCTTAGTAAAAGTTTCTAGTGAATTTTATCCTGGGCTGAACATGAATCAGAAGTAAAAATATATTGCAGGTCGCTATTAATCAGTCTTTCTTTGAGAAACTGTACAACTAGACAATAATGGGACTTCAATCAAATATGGTTGATTGCAAGCACAGAACCTAAGTCATGTGAATGCATCTGTTAGTCTTAAATAAGTAGTACCTGAAAAGAGTATTTATTACATTAGTCTGTCTCTCAGTGAAATTCTGTCCATGAATAAAGATTTCCTACTATACAGGGAGATTTATGATTGGTGAGGGGATAAAGATTTTTTTTCTCACTGGAAAAATAACTAAAACCAGTAACAAATTCATCTTTACATATCACACATTCACTTTGTTAAGCAGAAAGGATGATCCTTTGAAACATATCTTATTTACAAACAGGTTCCTGTGAAGGCATTTGTCACAGGTGCAGAGATGTGATCCTATTTTTGGGGGGAACTGGCTTTAGAATGTTTTCAGGGACCTCATAGCAAATAAACGTGTGAAGATACAGGTAACTTTATTGTAGTGGATCTACCTTGCCTGAATGCAAGTTGCCCATCAAGCTGCTCTAGCACTTCTCTTCTCAGCAGGATAAGAGGGAGAAAATTTAATAACAACCTTAAGGGTCAAGATAAGGACAGGGAGAGTCCTTATCTCTCAGCAATTACTGCCATAGCAAAACAGGCTCCAATTGGAAACTAATTTAATTTATGACCAAAAACGTCATAGTGGGATAATGAGAAATAAAACCAAATCTCAAAACAGCTTCCACCCATCCCTCAGTACTTTCTAGGCTTAACTTTACTCCCAGATTCTCTACCTCCTCCTCACAATTGTCACAGGGAGACAGGGAATGGAGATGCAGTCAGTTCATCACACATTGTTTCTGCTGCTTCTTTCTCCTCAGGGAGAGGACTCCTCACCTTCTTCCCTGCTCCAGTATGGGGTCCTTCCAATGAGAGACAGTCTACCAGCTTCTTCGATGTGAGTCCCTCCCACAGGGGCCAGCTCTTCACAAACTGCTCCAGCACATCCCCTTTCCACAGGGTGCAGTCCTTCAGGAACAGACTAGTCTAGCTTGGGTCCCCTGTGGGGTCACAAGTCCTGCCAGTAAGCTTGCTCCAGCATGGGCTCCTTACTCCATGGGGCCACAGCTTCTAGGAGCCTACTCTAGTTTGGGCTTTCCACAGGGATGTAACCTCCTTTGGGTGCATCCACCTGCTGCTGCATGCGGTGTTCCGTAGGCTGCAGGTGGATATCTGCTCCACTGTTGACCTACATGAGCTGCAAGGGAACAGCCTGGCTCCCCACGGTCTTCATCATGAGGTACGGGGGAATCTACTCTTTACTCCTCCTTCTTCTCCAATGACCTTGGTGTTTGCATAGCTGTTTCTCTCACATATTCACACAACTCTTTCTGGCTATAATTGCACAGGGGTTTTTTTCCTCATCTTAAATATGTTATCACACATCACTGATGGGCTTGGCCCTGCCCAGTGCCAGGCCCATCCTGGAGTTCTCTGGCATCGCCTCTATCAGGCACAGGGGAAGCTTCTAGCAGCTTCTTGCAGAAGGTATCCCTCTAGCCCACTGACTACGAAAACCTTGCCATGCAAACCCATTACATATGTAAATATAAATTTCTGATTTAAATTACCAGGACTCTTTCTGTTTTAAAATATCAGGGCAAAACAATGTGATTTGCTGGAGCAGATGAATGTTCTGAGTTCAGGAATTGTGTGAAAAAAGATAGAACTGTTATTGATAGATAAACTCACTGACAGATGTGAAAGACTTGTCATGTGTACATTTTTTCTTTTAATAATTAGTCATTTTTTCAAACATGATACTGTGACAGAAGAAGAGAATTGGTATTATTTTAGCAAATAAAAACACTTTTGCAGCTTGTCAGGAAGAGAACTTGGCATAAATTCTTGTCTTGAGCAGTTAATTGAGATTGGGAGTAAATGTGTAAATGTGATTCTCCCCTATTAATTAGAAGCTTTGATTACTTTGATTAGAGACCTCATTATATGACTTTTTGGAAACAATGGAAATAGGGAAAAACAAAAGTAAGATCTTGAAAAGGCCAGTTATTCTAGTATAAAAGAATTTTTTTTTCCTTAGTGATCCTTATGGGCTTGTATAAAAGCTTCACTGGATTCGGATCTGATCTCCAGTGGAAGCTTATTTCATGCTTGAACCCCACAAATCCCAGAATAAATTTATTCAATGTACTACTATTGTTTTGTTATTTCCCTTAGCAAGAGCAGCACATCAAGGCATCTTAGAATATATGGGGATCAGCAGAGGGAATGATCCTGCAGGGAAGCTGGAGTATGAGGGGTGTGTGATCTGTGTTTAATATCAGCCAGCCAAAGTTTTCTTGTGGAATCTTGCATTGACTACTTAATATCTCTGTATTTCAGTTTGATTCCTGTCAGAAGAGATACTGATGTCAAGGCAAGTCTGTCGATACTTAGTGGTCAAGGGCAAACTTGAAGGAATCCTTATTTAGTCTGGAGATTTATACCTAAAAAGTAGAGAGAGATTTTTGGAGGCATATATAATCTGTAGAACAAATGTCCAGATGCGTGTCCAGCGTCCTCAAGGCTTCTTCTGTTTTCCTGTATGAGAATAGAGATGGGTGTTACACCTAAGGGCACGCTCCCTCCAAGCAGTTTGTCAGATATAGTTTTCAGTGGAAAATCAAGTGAAATATTGTCACAAGAAAATACAGAATGAAGCAGAACAGCTTACTTACCATTGGCAAAACGTGAAAAGATGCCCTAGAACGACTGTTATTGTTGATGCTTTTGACACTTCAGTTTCATGAAATAAGGAGGAAAATTTTTCTTGACACAAGTAGATTAATGTATGGGTAAACACATGCTGGAAGTCACATTCATACCTTAGAGAATAACTGTGCTGATTAGAAAAAAAGGATTAATTGATTTAGGAAGTTTGAGTCTTTTTCTAGAAATGCTTTTAGTTTGGTAAAAAAAAGGTTACCTCCATGAGTGTGTTAAGAAGTAGTAAGAAAGCAGGAAATAAATAAATAGATCTAAAATAGAATCATAGAATGGTATGGGTGGGATGGAACCTCTAGAACTCATGTAAGTCCAGACCTATAATATAGGATGTAAGTATTCAGCACCTTAATTAGTTAAATAAGCTGGACTGGGAAATTTCAAATAAATAAATATGAAAAATAGGTAAAATAAGATGTAAAAGATGCATGAGAAGATACGCCTGTTGCCTTCCCTGGGGTTGTGGTCATTGATACCAAGATATCCACTCGTCCAGGCTGTGCTACACATGGAGACAGTGAAGAAGTCACTAAACTTTTTTGTTTATAGCTGTATGCTATACCTGTTAAACTAAAGGCATCTCATATCTCACTTTCTGTTCTAATAAGCCTAAGACTTCCACAAAAAAATTTCCAGTGTCTGGTCAGAGATGTATCTAACAATGTATTATAGCATGCTTATTAAATTCCCTTCAATATGAAACTAATTTCATAATAAGTATTATCTATCTCATATGTAGATACTTATTATGAAGTTATTTGTATCTTACATGCTTCATTCTTAATCAGCAGTCATTTTACTGCCAGATCTGAAATTACACTCCCAAATCCTGTGATTCGTCTTATCAGTTATAGATACCAAATGTAAAATAAGATGATTAATCACGTTGGCTGAAACATAAGGAAATTATTTAGCAACCCAAACACAGACCCTGTTATATCTGCCACCATTTTAGTGAAAACAAATAATAGACCTTAGTTATGTTCATAACTTTGCTGAGATTATAAATTGTACTTTTCCCAGCCTGATAATAACAACATGAGACTTATTGAATTCCTGTCAAGTTGACTATTCGACTGACTTAGTCGCAGGGTCACATTTTTGATTTTAGTACAAATGACAGAATGTAACATTTTTTCGAGATACAAAACCTTGACTGAAGGAGGAATAAATAAATTAAATCTGTTTTATAGGCACTAAATCCTGACAGAGAGATCATGTTGTTGTTGTCATTCAGTATAACATTCTTTCTCTATACTTTGCAGGATGCATGTTACTGTAATAGTTACAAGCCCTATGTTAACCAACCCATTTTCTGCAGTTGTCTAAAACAGGCTCACTGAGTATCGGAAAACCCTTCTTACTGATTCCCATTTTGTGTATGACTACATTCTTAGTTCTACACATATGCCTGCAAAAGTTTGGGATAGTTTATTTGGTTTTCCTGCTCAAATAACTGTGTATTACAATGAAAACTCACAAGACAAGATAGGTTTATTTCTTTCCACTCTGGGTCTCAAATAATTGTAATCTATGTGTTAACATCAGAGAATAGAATCCGGAGGTATTTTTTTTCTGCTGATTTGAGTAGGTCTTATGCTTATCAGAGATATTATCTTTGGAAACAATAAATTGATATCTAGACATACTTATTGTTCTCCACTGACTATAAAGGAAGCTTAAACCCCTAGTGCTAAGTTATAATTCTAGCTTTCAGGTGGATGAATTAGAATAGATAAACCTATTTTCTTCCGGATGCCTTTTCAGTCTGCTGTTTGCCATGTGGTGTAGTTTATATAAAGCTAATGAAAGACTTAGCCTTTAGGAAATTTTAGACATCTTATTCTGAACCTAGAGAGGCAAAGCAACATTTAGCTTAGTTTAGGAGTCATATTGTACCTGTGTTTTACTGCCTGTTACTTTGCTAGGTGCATTTGGCTGAGACGGAATCAAATTTCCTAGTAAATCTGTTACTCTGTCTCCAGTGTGAATTACTTCCTACATAAACATCAGATTATCCACACCAGTTCTTGAATAGATGCTTTCTGAATGCCTCAGACTTTGGAAACTTCAGTGCTAAGCTCACAATTCAACAGCAATCAACTGTGAGGCTGGAATCTGACACAGATGTGGATTTCTTTGCTCCAGAAAGCATCCAACCACTCGTTTTGATGATATCAGAGCTAAGTAGTTTTCCTCTATCTCTGATATAGGATATTTTTCCATATGGGGAATAATATGTTGGTCCTGGCAATTTTCATCCCTTTAGATGTCAAAACTTCCTGGGGGAAAATATTTATATGTACCTACCCCAAAAGCTGTTTTAAAGAGTACTTCTGTTGCAAAACATTTATCACAGAACTTTTACATGATGTCAGAGATATCTTAGAGATACCCTAAAAACATGCCAAATTTTCGTGATAACTATAGTTTGCTCTAAATGTTGTCAGACATAGGTCACTGTTATGCTTAACCTAACTCATGTGCTTTTTCATCCTTCGAACAATGATTATATTTTTTAGATGAAGACATACATTTCATAATTTTATGTTCCAAGTGGCAGGTGAAAATATTATTTTTGAATGGTTACAAAGTCTCCTGTAAAGGATACTCTACATTCTTTGTAATATCATTTTAATTGACCTGCTAATACTGTTGCTTTGGGAACCAGTTTTCATGTTGTCAAACAGATCACAAGCAGTAGTATGCATATACTGAATTAATTCCTGGATGACATCCTCTATTGCATTGCATTATCATTTGTTTCAAAGTCATTATCATATGGAATAGTCCTAAATGCTGAGTACATACATTTAAGAAGAGATATTGACAGTTTGGTTATTGTACTTGACCCAACTGGGATAGAGTTAATTTTCTTCATAGCAGCTCATAGGATGCTCTGTTATTGATTTTTGACCTCAACAGTGCTGATAACCTCCTGAAGGGAGGTTGTGGAGAGGAGGGAGCTGGGCTCTTCTCCCAAGTGAGAGGGGACAGGACAAGAGGGAATGGCCTCAAGCTCCACAGGGGAGTTTCAGGCTTGACATAAGCAAAAAATTATTCACTGAAATGGTGATTAGGCAGTGGAACAGTCTGCCCAGGGAGGTGGTTGACTCGTCTTCCCTGGAGGTGTTTAAGGATGAAGTACTGAGGGGCATGGTTTAGAGATTGGTGGGAATGGCTGGACTCGATGATCTGTCGGGTCTCTTCCAACCTGGTCATTCTATGATTCTGTGATAACACATTCACTGATGTTCTAGCTTTTGCTGAGCAGTGTTTGCACTGTATTGAGTCCATCTTTGTTTCTTGCTTGGTTTCCCCTGGTGAATAGAGAGCGGGGTGCACGATATCCTGGGAGGAGTCACGGCCAGGAAGATGACCCAAACTAACCAGAGGGATATGATCTACTGCATAGCCTTATGATCAGCAATAAAAGGGAAAAGTGGGGTTTCCAGAAGTTCATCCCTCTTTTGCTGAGAAGCTGGCTGTGGTTGGTCTACCTGTAGAAGGTGGTGAGTGATCGCCTTTGCATCTTTTGTTTTGGTTTTTTTTCTTCTCACCCATTCCACTTATCCTTTACTTATTAAAAATATACATACTTTTTTTTCCTCTCATCTTGTCTCCTAAGTCACCCCTGAGCGGTCCAGGTTGGAAGGGACCCCTGGAGATCATCTAGTTTAACATGCTGCTAAATCTCCAGGGAAGGCAAATCCACAACCTCTCTGGACACCCTGTTCCAAATTGCATTTCTGTGCTGCTTGCAATAATATGATATTGTGAAAGCCAGCAGGGATCTTATTAAAGATGTAACAAAATGCATCTTTTTTCCCTCCCTGAATTTAATAAAAACTAATTTATGCATAGTTTATTTTTAAATATGTGAAAAAATGTAATTTAATGAAGAGATCTCTTGCTGTTAAGGACAAATTTAATTTCAGTAAAATTCTCATTTCTTGAATATATTTGACATGCTTCCTATTTCCTTGTTCTTATCTACTACTTTAAGAGATTAGGTTTTGATTAAATTGGTCCCTCTTAATAAAAGCTGAGACCACATGGAGGGAAACTATGGGAGTAAGAAATAACAGGTTATTTTTCCAAAATACCAGTGAGACACAAGGTAATTAATCAATTACCAGGGAAAACGTGAATCTGTGGACTTAATTTTCCAGCTATGCATAGATCTCGCCAGAACTGGATACGTCTATTACAGCTGCCTTAACAGGGTTATAGTAACGACTTTGTTGTTCCTCATTTAGAGCAAAGCATTGAACGCAGGTCTTAGACTTATCGGGGCAGTGACAAAAAGCAAAATATTGTGAGCAGAGATCAAAAGAGAGGTTAACATTTCATACTCCATTAACTGCATATTTACCGAATTTATATCATTTTGCTCTTCTTTTAATTCCTGGTTTGTGTTGGCAACACCTGCCTCCTTCCCTGAGAAAACATGACTTTGTTGGTCAATAGGTTCCATGCACAGCTTGAAACTGACATCAAAGTGGAGGCTTTTATTTTTTTCCAAACCACCTAGGGATAGGACAAAACATTTGATTTGGTGAGACCTGGCATTAATCAGGCTGGTTCAAGGTGTGAGCCAGTTAATCTATCTGCAAAAATGTTTCCTTTATAGTCAACGAAGGGGAAAAATAAAAGACATCACAGGAAGACTCCTTATATGCTGAGAAAGGTCTGTTCAACAGGTAAGATGAACAGCCCTCCAAGGTTGCCTTATTACCTCAACTGACAATGGAAAGACCTGTCACGGCTTGCTTGAACTAGATGGTAACTTTTAAATACTTAACTTTCAGTGAGGGGAAGATCTAAGAGCTTCTGCCTCTCTCAGGCAGCTGACAGGTTGATTAAGTACCTAATTATCTTTGAAGTTCTGCTTCTTAGGTCTTGGAGATACTACAGATAAGATGTTTCTGGAAAAATGTGTTCCAGTACTGCAGAAAGGAAGTACTGTTTTCTACCAATTTGTAAACTTATTAACATGCATGAATAATTAAATTTTGCACTACTTTTTGTACCTAAGAACTGGCTATGATAATTCTAACTGTCTGCATAATCTGTATGTGCTGATAAACTACAGTTGCTGTCATGACATAATATGGTATTTTTTTCTGAGAAGAGACAGACAGACAACCTTAATTTTCCCCTAGAATTACATAGCCCACAGTTTCTGTAATTCAATGTGCATCAGAATTGCATGTCTAATGGAATAACTCTGACTCAAACACTGAAGATCTTTCTTTTCTGGTAAAGGTGTTTAATTCGAAATGTCCATGTTCCCAGAAAGAATTCTTACAATCGACTTGTTTCTGGCAAAGGCCAGTCGGCAATAATGAGTGAGTAGAGTACAATAGAATATTTCAGTTGTAGGTGACCTCCAATGATCATCTAGTCCATCTAACTGGCTGACTACCGAGGGATGACTGAAAATTAAGTGTTAATTGTCCAAATGTCTCTTAAGCACTGACAGGGATGGGGCATTGACCACCTATTTAGGAAGCCTATTCCAGTGTTTAACCACCCTCTCAGTAAACATATTCTTCCTAATGTCCAGTCTAAAAGTCCTCTGAAGAATCTTTGAACCACTCCCATGCATCCTTTCCCTGGATACCAGGGAGAAAAGATCAGCACCTCGCTTTCATCCTCCTCAGAAAGCTGTAGAGAGCAACAAGTCAGTCCTCAGCCTCTGTTTCCCCAAACAAGTCCAAAGTCCTTAGCAGCTCCTCATGGTACATTCATAGAATCATAGAACAACCAG
>WAAB01004560.1:818051-937457 GCA_013389865.1 Piaya cayana | reverse complement strand
CAGGTTTCATACAAAGCTATACACATGGGGTTTTTTACTAAAAATCCTGAAAAACTTGCTACAACAGTAAGACATCCAAGAAGGAAATTCACAGAGTTTAATGTAATCGGAAAAGGTGGATGTGCTCCATATGCAATGAATGTGACTTGGATCATGATTTGATGGTCATTATGTAAATTGTGTGGTGCCATTGGTATTCATTTTCCTTTTTCATTATTTTCACCATTCATGCTATCCAAATTATAGACAGGAAACTCTTCAGAGCAGAAAAATGTGTGTTGGGTGGAGCTTTTCGTGCCTGTTTGAGTAGGACTCAAATGGTAGTGAGTCAAATACTGGCCTGCAAAAGACTTCTGGAGAAGGTATAGCAGATTCTTGCACTGTGGAGAAGCTGCATGGCACATGCCAGAGCTGCCCTGAATGAGCTGCATCACGATCTCGGCGCAGGCTGAGATACCTGCTGCACAGCTTTTTGCTGCAGTTGTGTGTATAACTGGTGCTGTGAACTATTTGCTGAAGGAAAAGCCCCAAATGGTTATTCTGAACTAAAAAAAAACCAAACCAAAACCTACTTTTACTGCAAATTTCAGATTTAAGAGGTTTTCTCCTCTCCAACTTTGGAATTAAACTTCAGTTAAAATCTGAGTTAAGATATTGAGAAATTAAAAACCAGACCCTTTCCTTGTAAAAGTGAAGTAAAATATTTCCACTTTTCCTACTTTTCTCACTAGCCACATCTACCAAGACAAATCAGCAATAATTTCTTGATCAGAACCTCATATTTTTCCAGCAAATAAAATAGTCCTCGAATTTAATTGTTTCCAGCTCTATTAATCGACCTTCATTCTGTTTTAATTAACACTTACTCAGCAAGGAATGTGAATGTAGATGTGTCACTTTGATTTTCTTCTTCCTTTGTGCAAGTGCAAATGTTTAGTTTGAGCTGACAAAGACAAAACCTTTCGCAATTTCTTAATGTTATAAACATACTAATGGGTAATACACACAAAAAAGTAATCCTGAGGCTTAAATCTAGGTAACACCACCCCTCTAGTACTATAGAAGCTATTTGTTCTCTCTTTTTCTGAAGTTCTTTCAGACTTGGCCCTCCCTTCCCTTCAGCTGTACTTTTAATAGATTTCCTCTCAGGGGAAAAAAACCCCAACCCTTGTAAAATAAAACCCCAGTTTTGTCTGTGACTACCTGGGTGTCAGTGACTTTGTGAAGAAGTGAAATGCGGTGAGAAGGGGAAAGGAGGAAATGCCCTGAGTAAATGGTGTCCCAGAATGAAACTGCAGCTTTCCTGAGAGCCAGAAGGAGCCTGAACAGGGCAGGAGTGGGAATTGGAGAGAGATTTGGGTGAAAAACAGGAGAGCATCAGAATAATTTGGGAATTAGGGTGACAGATGAATAAGTAGTCTTTGCTGTCTCTTGTATGTGGTGTTTGGTTCAGCTCTTCTCTGACCTGCAACGAAGACATGTTTGAAAACAAATAAGGATCTCATTTATTGTAGGATTTGAGTGATCCACTTGGAAGAAGGAAAAACACTTGTGAGGGGAAGCCCTAGGGTTCATCAGTCTCTTCTTTGCCTCAGGGGTCAGAGACTGGTGGAACCAGTTTCTGAGTGAGGAAAGGATCAGGAGTTCCGTTTTGCTCCATCTCTTAGTACAGATAGTGGTGCTTTTCACCTAAATACAGGAAAAAAATTCTCTATCCAGTCATGGCAGGAAAGAGAAAGCTTTCATAGGCATCTCTCATATGGAGGACATCATGACAAATGCAGTCAGAAAGAGTCCTGAGGCTCTGCAAACAGCCCTTGCACTGGGTGCTCCAGAGCAGGGAAACACCTGGGAGCGGCTGCAATAAAATCATGCTAGAAATACTTTGCCCTACTGGTTTCCTTCTTATCGTTGTCAGCAGCTGTAAATGAATTAATGCCTGAGAGAACAGAAACCACTACCGCCATGTCACAGAGGCAGAGAGACTAAAACGCATCCTTCACTAATTAACTGTGCAAGGCCTCAGAACAACTCAGTTACAGGACCTGGAATGCAGAAGATCAGAACTTCAGCTAGAAGCCTCCTGCTGTGGTCACTGGGCTTCCTTTTCTTAACAGGGCACTAACAAGCACAGAAGGCAGTCTTTGCACTCCTGCTGACAGTGTCTGAAGCTGCTTCTGAAGGCAGCTGTGGAAGGGAGGGCATCCCTCCTTGGCAGCAAGGAAGGAGGGGTACTGGGGATGGGGAGCTGCTGTGAAAATTCCCGTCAAACTCCTCTCAGGAGAGGGAAGATGCAGAAGTTCTGGAAGTACAGACCATGTCTAAGAAGACACTTGAAGGTCCTTTTGCTATGGAGAACAGGACTGGATCCAAGAAGCTATTACAGAATCATAGAATAACCAGGTTGGAAGAGACCCACCAAATCATCGAGTCCAACCATTCCTATCAAGCACTAAGCCATGCCGCTCAGGACCTTGCCCACCCATGCCCTTAACACCTCCAGGGAAGGTGAATCAACCACCTCCCTGGGCAGCCTGTTCCAGTGCCCAATGACCTTTTCTGTGAATTTTTTTTTTTCTACTGTCCAGCCTGAACCTCCCCTGGTGGAGCTTGAGGCCATGCCTTCTTGTCCTGTCCCCTGTCACTTGGGAGAAGAGGCCAGCTCCCCCTCTCTACAACCTCCCCTCAGGTAGTTATAGAGAACAATGAGGTCTCCTCTCACCCTCCTCTTCTCCAGGCTGAACAACCCCAGCTCTCTCAGCCACTCCTCATAAGGCCTGTTCTCCAGCCCCTTACCGCTACAGAGCTGGAAGCAAAATCCCTATGCCAACTGTTCTGTGTTACCCTGTTACCTGAATTGCTACCGGCAGGTTTCTAGGGCAGCAACAACAAAATATTCTGGTTCCCTACACTGTTATTTTCTAAGGGACACTATCGGTCACTGCTGCTGTCAAAGTCAAAGATCTGATAGTGCTCAACTTGCCAATGGCTTGCTTCTGTTGACCTATTGCATCCATTTGTGTTTTCCTGTCTAAAAACCTCACATGTATTCACAATTAGTTTGCAACTCAAGGTGGAATCTTGACATGCTTTGACTCTCCCTTACACATCACACTTCCCAATGGATCTAATCTGGATATAGGTATGGCAGTATGATGACCCAAAGCTTGCTAGACAGGAACTTTTCAAATCCTCTCCCAGGAACACTGTCACAGCTTGGTTCTTCCAGAAGCAAGCCTTCACCACCACCCACAGCACGCCCCTCTCGGGTAGAGCATAGATCTATGCCCTCCTCCTCTTTCTGGGACCATATTCCTCTTTGTGATGGGAGTGCCTGTGAACAGCCTCCCTGTACCTCTCCCTAACCAGTTTCAGACTCAGATTTTTTAAAATTATTTGGTTTGGTGCCATAAAAAAACCAAACCAAACAACACACCCACCCCACCCCAAACTGTAAGGAGAAAGTAGGTGTTTTTAAACTTAGGTTCTCACAGGCATGAAGGTTGTCTACAGCAGGGCAGAGCTAAACCTCCAGCCTAATTCTGAAAATAACTAAGACATGTCACTAGCTAATGCTTAGGAATGATGATCAAGTCCAAAGTAATATAGCGTACAAGAGACACCTACTCTCTGCTCTGCATGCTTCACCAGGGCACAGAGGGATTTCTGGTTTATTCAGCTCTTTCTGTGCTCCACAAGCAGGAGCTGCAGTTCTTAAGGAAAGTTGACTACTAGCTTACTAATTTTTAAAAACAAATAGCTATTCTTACCTCATTTCTTTCAAGCTCTCTTTGCTTTTCTAGATTTTCCTCTTTTCAGGGCACTACATGAACAGGTTTTGATTCCCTAGCACAAAATGTCACTTCTGTAAGGACCTGGATTGAGGCAAGTTCTTTGACAGTTTTCCCGGTCCCTGAAACTTGACAATATAAAATTGTTAGTTTAGCTTGAATCCATAAGAGTGCTGGTGCACTTGTATCATCTGTTTATCTGTCTCCCTCTGTACTTTTGGAACTGTCAAAGGATGTCAGTCACGCTGAAAGAGGACCTGGGAAATAGAAAAGAATCAACCACCTTTATAAAGTCCATAGCAACGTGTGTTCAGGTAAAGAAGAGGGAAGTGAGGAAAGGAGAGCAGAGTTTAGCTGCTACCCATCCTGTGCAGCAGCTTCCTCTTGCTCAGTGGGGAATGTCATGGGTGACAGAAGGCATAAGGGGTTGTGGTGGCATGTAAGAAAGCCCAAAAGGCAAAACATGTAAACCAGATGTTGTTAATTTTGCTGACTGCAGAATTTAATCTCTTCCTAGTTCTGGTGACTGCTCATGCCCTCACTGTGGAAACACCTGACAAGGAGATAAAGGTGGCACGAGGGAAGAATGCTACCCTCCGCTGTCACTTTAAATCAAATGCTGTTTCCGAAGGAGATTTTGTTACCTGGACGAAAATCGAGACCTCGGTAAATGCAGTTGCATAAAGAAATATATAATAGGGCAATCCAAGGAGGGGGGGTGGGAAGAGAGATGGAAGCAGGACTGTGGGTGGAAATGTGTGTTGGAAGAAAAAAAGATTCCTTCAAGACTTTCTTTAATCTCAGAAGTGTGCAAACAGAAACTCTGATTCTATATGCAATTTATCCCAAATCTATTGCATTCCTCTGTCTTGGTCTTGCAACAGTGCACAGAGGACATATCACTCTATGTACTGTCAGTCTACTTGAAATACTCAGATGCTTTATAAAAATATATATTTTTTTTTCAGTATATATACTATACCTACATATTTTTGTGTATATATATCTTTGTACTATATTAAAAGTTTTACATTGGTGACAGTAGTGCACAGAGAAATTATTGAAGTTTCTACTCCATATGAATGTAAGTTGAAGGTATAGAGACCCCTAAAGTTCCTCTTGCTGTTTTGGGAATTAGTGAGGGGGGGAAGCAGCCTTTGGAGATCTCCTTGCAGTAACAGCCAAAGGTTTCCTCTCTGAAGATCCCTGCTAGAAAGCAAGGGACTTTGTGTAATCATAGGAGAATTTGATTTACATATGGATCTCAGACAGGTCTCATGGTGTCCCGTTATGGAGAGGAAAGATGAATAAGAAATCAGTTGTCTCTGGCTTCAGACAAGGTGGGAGAAGGGGGTTCCTGAACTTTCTGAATTTCTATGTGTTTCTTGGATTTTTGGCAAACTGGGGCTGTTTAAGGCCCTCTTTTCCAAGCCACTCTGCTCTTAAGAGCAGGCTAATTCATTGGGTTAGGTTGTATGCTCTTACAGAAGAGACTGAGATTGATCATTTTCTCTCCCCCTCTATCAGATTGATATTGTCACTAGGTATCTTGATGGACTTGTACAGTATGGCAAGGGCTATGAAAACCGTATACAGTTTATTGGTGATGTAAACAATGGGGATATCAGTATCATCATTAATGAAGTGACCATGGAAGACAACGGGGCATACGCATGCAACGTTCGTCTAAGGAACGACCCCCCTAGGAAGTCCGCAACCATGGCTGTTCTCGTCCTTGGTAAGCATCATGGAGGCAACACCAGATCCATTAGATAAAACACTTCCTTTACTCTAACATCCACATTATTTTAGACAACAGATTTTCTAGCAGAAAAAAAATCTTTGCCAGGAAGTAGCAATCCACTTTGGTCTTCTCTTACTACTACAGAAGTAGGATGGAAGGCTTAGAGAACCCAAATCTCTGATACTGGACTGTACAAAATAGTTTTTTATAGTTGTATCACTCACTTTTCCAATAACCCTTGCCTCATTACAGGGCATTCTTCCTTTCACCTGTGGCACGTCATACTCCAGTTATCAAAAGATGAGCTACCCAACACTATTAGACATATTCCAAAAAGCACCTTAGAATCCCTAATTGGCTGACCAGTGCCAAGAAAGAAGAAACAAAGTACAGACAAGTTCACCCCAGTTCCTTTGAGAAGGAGGTGGTAGGTGCAAGACTGGCCTCTGTTTAGTTAGTATAAAAAACACAGTTGTGGGAGATGGGTTGAAACAGGAAAAAAAATACTTCCGATTCATAAAATTCCTTCCTTTTTTCCTTCTTTCAGTTGCACCATCCAAACCAGAATGCAAGATTTTGGGAACAGCAGAATATGGACAGACAATCAATCTGACCTGCATTTCTCACGAGGGCTCCCCAACACCCAGATACACCTGGCAAAGCTTCAATGTACAACATCAGCCTCGTGTACTACAAACAACAGAAGGTAGGGGAAAATCAAAGACATCAAGTCTTGGAGCTCCCTGCAAATCAGGGCTGGAACGATTTTGAAATGCAAATGCAAGAACACACTTAAGGCTTTTTCTAGGAAGTTTTCTGACTAAGATCTTGAAAAGTTGTCCTTTTGATTCAAGAACCACTCACAAGTAACTTAGCAGGGGGGAAAAGGACTGTTACCTGAAGTAACAGTGGTCAGCAAGATTTTTCACTTCAGTTATCACCTGGCAAGAAAGTTGGCTCACTCTGGAAGCACCTGGGAATAACAACTTTCCAATTGCTGGGCATAAGGGGGAGCATAACATGAGGAATAACATCAGGTTTTCTAACTGCTGTGTCTTCATATCTCAGCTCGCTCAATAATGACCAGATTGCTTTCTGGGGTGAAGGCAAACAAAAGCTGGCTCTGGAAGCTACTTTTCTTCCAGAGATAACTCCTCACCTAGAGGAAGGTGGCAGGAGAAACAGCTACACCATTCCTGGTTTTAGCATAAAAGAGGCTTCTCGTTCTATACGACTGTCATACAAACCCAAATATTTTATTTGTTTAAATTTTAAGTCAGAATCTGAGGGGTGGGGAATGGAACTGAATTTCCACCACATGACCTTTGATAGAACTATTCACATAGAAATGAAGACATAATACTCTTTGAAGTGTAGTAGTGACAGAGGACTCTGATTTATTCCTCTGAACAACTTCATTTTTTCCTGATGTATTCAGCTCCAGAATGACTGAGTATCTGAACCTACCCTTCCCGGTTTAATTATTATACCATCGCTACGGAGGTAAACTTAAGTCTAATCAGAGGCGACTGGATATTCAACATTTACTAGATGATTCTTTCATAAATTATGCAAAAAATGAAATATCACCAGGGACACAACCTTATTCATTTGACTGGCCACTAAGTGGTGCCAGCGCATCACGCACAGCCCTGAACATCCCAAGATTTGTGTCTTATATCAACATCTGCCTACTCGCTTCTGCCATCATCCTGTGCTTCACTGAGACAGAGGTCTCTCCTGATCATTTCCACCTTATTTCTGTTTCCATCAGAGCAGTGATGTCCAAGTAGCACGCTCACTGTGTTCATCTTCCCCAAGCTGGCTGGACATCCTACTGTCCCTAAAGTTCTGTGCTAGACAAGTCCCAGCACTAGAGAGTGTGCAAAGCCCCTTAGGGGTCACTCCAAAATTGATAGTATGTGACCAGTATTTTTCCTAATTTGACTCTCCAATTACATTTGATTTACTAAAGGAACATTTACAGTCCCGTTACAGACTACAACTCTGAAAGCTATAAACATCACCCTGCAAAAAGAAAAAAAGTAAGTGCAGACAGTATGCAGAGAATTGGAAAAAAATAATCAAGCACATAGTCTGTTTTTTCTTGGTTTGCATGCTCTTTTGCTACCTGATGCTAGACATCATCAGAGACTAAACAGAATCCCAGTCCCACAAGAGGGCTGAAAGAATTGAGATCACAGGAAAAATAAAACAGGAAGGCTACTGCAAAGTATTCAGAGCTTTTTGCTTTTAGAGCAGGAATCTGGATTTTTATCAGAATATCACAAGAAAATAACATGGACTACACACATAAACATCAGCTGGAGATGTAAGAAACAAAACCTGACTGCTTGCTAAGCATTAGTGTGTGGTTCTGAGCTCTGTTAGGTTGGACAGAACACATCAGTATCGTAGCAATCCCACGTCACTGCATTTCTTCATTTATTTTCACAGCCTGCATGGCATCACCCAGACAAGAAAACTACTTCCCCCACTACTACATAATTCAGATTTTACATCCTAAAAGCTGAAGGATTGAAGAGCTTTTTGTTGCTTCACATGTTAATTAATCAGATGGCCAGATGCCAAGTTGGGTCATCTTATAAGTCTCAGCAAAATCCAAAGTAAAAAAGCTTCCGCTATGCACATGTCTTTACCCTCCACCTACAATTTTCTTTCTAAAAGGAATGTTCAAATGCCACGTGTTCCCTGTAATCGAAAAGGCACACTTCTGTTTGTCCTCCCACAAATCCCACTTAAACCTAGGGAGTAGCATGGCAGCCCCTGAGCAACGTGGAGCAATCCATCAACCTCAACAACCTCTCATCACTCCTGCTACCTGGGGCTGGAATTGAAAGGCTGCTGTCCCCACTTCTTTTCTTGCTTTAATTCTTTTCCTTTTTTTTGAACTGGGCTTGTGTCTTGCCACAGGACAACAAATAACTCTGAAGAACATCTCAGCAGACACCTCTGGCTTTTACATCTGCACTTCAACAAACATCGTGGGAAAGGAATTTTGCAACATGACAGTCACCGTTATGCCACGTAAGAGATGGGGTTGCTAAACAGAAGCAGCACCCTAGCTAAGCAGCAAATGGAGGCAATGCACACGGAAGTATAAAATTCTGCTTTCTCTCAAAGAAAGCAGCACTTTTTATACCCTTAAGACAAATTCTCAGCATTGGTTTACATGCTTATAGAGCACTCACTAGCTCATAGAGTTGGTTCACAGATTACAAAAAACCCCACCAAACACTCATAGAGTGAGACAGGCCTGAGCCCCCAAAGCCTGAATCTAAAATTTATCAATAAACTGTAGTAGTCATTCAGATCCAGGGGCTTCTCCCTATCACCATCTAACTGATAAATCTGCAGGAGCAATCAGCTACCCAGTACAGAAGTGATTCCAGTTATTGTAGTCAAATAAGTGGATTCCACTCAGTCTGGATATGGTAGCAAGATGTGACATCTAGTGGTGGGGATGTGAAGTCCAGTGATTATATGCTGATTGCATTTTATATCATTCTAGCTGAAAAGGACTAATTCTTTTCTTCCTGTATAGCATCCATGAATATAGCTCTTTATGCTGGCGTCATTGCTGGAGGTGTTGCTGCCATCGCAATTATTAGTATTGTAGCCTATTGCTGCTGTTGTCGGGAGGACAAGGACAAGAACAAGGTCTATGAGATGGCGTAAGTAGCTTTCTCTAGAAAAGTGAATGGAACACGAAGGGTTCACATTCTCCCTCCAGCATCAACACAGAGTAAAAAGCAAGGGAGAAAGAAGAAATCAAGGCAAGCGTGCACCACTTTCTCCTTTCAGTTTCTACCCTAGTGACTACCATCTCTTCTTACAGAACATGCCCAGTGTTACCAGACAACTTTGTGGTCTCTAGGGTAGAACCCAGCCATTCAAACCTTGAAAAAGAATTAGCAAGTCAATTCAGGCAAGCACGTAGAGCAACTTGATAAGCAGAGCACAGGCTGTTTCTCATTTCTCTGAGTCCCTATAGCTGTTTCTGTCCTTGCTAGCCTAAAGCCCCATTAGGCGTGGTGTTCAGAATTATCACCCCAACATAGAAATCTTTTGTTCATTCTCATTATGGAAACACAACATTGGAAGAAGAGTGGGATGAGAAAAGATAAACCCTGTCTGTACATACATGCGGGGGGGGGGAGGAAGTAGCTTATGCACCTCTTGCATCACCAGCAAGACATAATTTATGGATTTTGGTTTCGTACACTTCCAGGTTAGCTTAGAGCAGTTGAAAACCATTCTAGCACAAAATCTCTTCAGTAGAATTTCTAGTTTGTTTTAATTAATATCTCTGCTCCTAAAAAATGTTTTAGGGAGAGAGAAGATAGAAATGAACCCACCACGGAGATGCCTACAAGCAATCAGAGAGCAGAGGACAATGCTGAAGATGCATGAAGAAGGAGGAGGAGGCAGCCAATTCCATCTTCAGAATTTGCTAAGGCACAGATACCACTGTAGAAAAGAAATTAATCCCTCTTTCTTACTGAGAGGTTTATTTGAATAATAAAATGAAAGCGAACGGTCCTGCCTTCAAGTTCCAGAAGAGAATATCCTTGACTCCCTAGAAAGAAGTGCCTAACATACAATGAGTAGTAATATATAACTTCACGACAGAAAAATGCATATGAAGCACTGTTTCACCCAGTCATCCTAAAATAAGCAGTCTTCTAATCTTCCAACTTTCTGAAAAAAGAAGCTAGTCAGGTCTATTTGGAGAACAGAGTCGCTGCTGTATCCCCAGATCTACAGAACATTTCAAGGTCACCAACTGCAAGCCATGGAGGAAGGGCGGTCTTGCTTATGGTGTTATGCAAACATCACAGCTTTCAGCCTTGTTCAGTATAGAAATTATTTTATGCAGAGTGAAGAGAGCTGGCTTTTAAGGACATTTTATTAAATGTATTCTTTGTATATATTATACATGCACATATAAATAAAAATATGGGAAAAAAATTACAGATGACCAATGGAAGTCTCCTGTTTGGAACAACAAGGCATACTAGTGGAATGGACAAGATAAGAAGTTAGATGGATTTATAACTGGCAGCTGATAAGATCTATTATAGAAACAGTCTAGTAGCCTAATATGCTGTCAGATTCCTGAACTTATGATTTCCAGCTCACAGAGTTCCTAACCAGTAATTTGCATTACATTATCCTTTCCTCCTGTTGCATGGGCAAGGCAGAAATAGTGACTTGGTCCTGCTGCTGCTTCTGAAAAAAATGACAGCGTGAGAACATGCACATGGTAAATCTATTGTTAATAAAAAGAAGAAAAGGGGGGGGGGAGAAAGGAGACTTAACTTTTTATTTCATAATTGTAATAATTTAATCAGAAGCCCTGTACGTGCAAAATGTGCACAAATGTGAAGAGAACTCTCCTCACTAGTATCCTTGGAAGAGAATGGACTCTCTGTCTCTGTCCTAAAGACTGTCAATATTATTGTGGTCTTAAAGCTGAGGAAGAGCTGTTGTTTTTTTTTAATAAAAGAAGATTTTCAATACATGACTTGCACTACAATATTTATCCTTGCAAAGACCTCTACTGCATCTTTGACTTCCGAAACCTACTGTAATGCCTCCCACATGCCCTTTACTCCCAAGCAGTTACTTTTAAATCTGTAACAAAAATCTGAAGTATGACGTTAAAGGAAAAACAGAAATTCTCCTGCAGACAGGCTGCATTTTCTGGATTTTGAACTATGCAAATGGGGCTGCTGGAACTGTTTTACTGATGTGCTCTCTGGCTGCCTTTGTTCTCCACAGTACTTCAAATAAAATTATTCATTTGTAATAATAACAACTGCAAAGACCAACAACCAGCGTTCTTGACAAAGGAGGTACAAATCTAAATCTCTCTGGCAACGAACAACCCGAAATACAACTCTGAAAGATGTTTCAAGGACCTGTTCCTGGGCTCAGTTCAGATGCATAACAAAACATTGCAAAAAGTGATAGAAAGAATTCTACATGGAGAAGCTGAAGCCAGATAAAACCTAAGCTGCATGCCTTAGAAACAGGACTGATAGGTATTTCATTCTATTGAAAAGGAACAAGCAAGTATAGAATGAATTATCCAATGAGCATTCTAACAAGTTTTTACCATGAAACAAAAGCTGTTTGTTTTATAAACATTACGGGTGTAAGTTAACACTTCCCTCAGAAGCACCTTTACCCTGGGGCTCCTGCTGAGGGATATTAGTGTGGATCCTCAAAGATCTTAACTGAGAGGACCAGCAAAAGGATTTGACAATTATCAGAAGCATTTATGGCCAGAACCTGGTTCTGGCCTCTAAACCATTTAAACACTTGCTCTGTTACCTGTCCCATACTACTTAATTGCTGCTTGTCAGCTGAAGTCTTGAAGTAACATTCGTACATCGGTCATTTTATCCGTAAAGAAAAATGCAAATTAGCAAATCTACATTAAGTTATCTGAAGAAACCAATCACAAAATACATAATGACCCCAAACCCTCATGAATTCAGTTCTCTGTAGGCAGGTTCCATAAGAACTAGCAGGAAAAAAGCAAGGGAGTCAAACTTGAAAGCCATTAATGCAGAACTACTGATATTCTGCAATGCTAAGCTCAGTTTTACATTGGGAAATAAACGAAGTGCTGCTTATAATTTTTTTCCTTTCTTTTTTTTTTTTTTGAATAAGACTAACATTTTTGGAAGTTGTGTATTTATCAGAATGCTACATGTGCTTTTCCTCAACCAATTTGTTAAATCCAGTCAGACAGAAATATACATATTGAAATTCCTATCTTACTCCAAGGATTTCCTGTGACTGAATTAATTACTTGTGTGTTTTGTATATCTTTTAAAGCAGGAATAATTCCAAGAGCCTCTAGAATATTCATAACTTTTAACAAAATTAAATACTTAAAAACATATTCAGGGGAAAGATGAGAAAAACTAGCAATAATTAATTAACTTCAAAGAATTAATGTATCCATGCCCAACTGCACTATTCACTTCCCTCAAAAGCAGGAAGTAGGTAGAAAATGAATGACCAAGCAGGGAAGTAAAATCCTACTTTACCTTTTACCCAGCCTACAGTAAATTACTGTCTAGTCACATTCAGCTCTCACATGGAAGAATAAGCTCATGTAAGCTTTATCAGTGCGTGAACAAGAAGAATCAGGATACAAGAATTTAAGTCTTCACCAAACCATTTTCTCTTCTGCAGGACTGCTGAGATCTGTTACCCCAAGTAGAACAACCACAATAAGATTTTCACACATCATTACTTAGCAAGATTTGTTTTGGCAAGCATATCAAAAAGACATTTAAGAATTAGCTGGTTTTCCTTCTGACCCTACCTTAGCAACCTGCAACAGAGCTTTTAATCTATAGTGAGCCATATGAAGGAAGGAAAAAAGTCCACTTCAGCAGTCCAGTAAACCCATGAAAAGCCACAGGGACAGAAACCTTACAAGCAATTTGAATAACTGGCTCATCCTGCATTTCAGAAAGCAACTACATCAGTGAGGACTATAATACATGTTTCCCTTTTCTGTTTAAAGGCAAAGAACATCTCAGTACACTGCTATTTCACTTCCCAGCTTTAACTGTTTCTGTTCACATTAACATTTTTACTTGCTTATCACATTCTGAAGGCAATAGACTATACAGCTTACCAGGGGCAAGAGTACTTCATTATTTGTTCCTAATATCAGTCACTTGGCTTTTAAGATTTATTCTTACCTGGGCGCTTTTCAACCAAGGTCTGCTGAATGCTGCAAGCAAGTCACTATCATTTGTGAGTGACAAAAACAACAGTTACATGACCAAACTGGAGAGACAGATCACCACAATGCAGGAGAAGCATGGAGATATAGAATTCTCCAATATAACCTACAAGGCAACTATTCTCATCAACACTCTGGTTCCTATCTCACCTTCCAAATCCCCCTTTCTTTCTATCTTTTCTTCTTAGTTTTCAGCTTTCTTCCCAGCCAAGTTAATCTCCTGCCAGTCCTGACCGTATGCTGCAGGGATTTCTCCCTTCCTAGGTTCAGGACTTAGCTGCATTTCATAAGGTTCCTATCCATCCACTCCTCCAGCCTGGGTAGGTCCCTCTGTACAGCAGTCCTGCCCTCAAGCACACCAGCTAGTACTCCCAACTTGGTGTTCTCTACAGGCAAGTGCGCACTCCACCTCCTCCAGGCCACTCCAGACACTAAACAGGCCATAGCATAGACTCCTCCAGTACCTCAATTTGTTACTGGCCTGCACATAGAGTATGACTGGTTTTCTACCCATCCGGTTATCCACCCACCTAGAATGCAAGATCCCAACTTGGATACAGGTATATTGTGAGAGACTGCACTGAGAGTCACTACTGACCACTACTGTTCTTCTTCCTTTATTCACAAACCTATCACAGAGAGTAACAAGGCTGGTCAGGCATGATTTAACCTTGCCAAATCCATGCTGACCATTTCCAGTGCCTCTCTTCCTCACATATCTGAAAACATGTTCCAAGAGGACTTGCATTGTTTTTTCCAAGGAGTCCAGTGGAGCTGAGCGGTTTGTGGTTTCCTAGATCATCTTTTTGACAGGTGAGTGCAATACTTGCCTTCCGTTGCTGTGGACTCTATGCTTTCCGTGACCATTCAGAAGTGAAAGAACAGCCTTGGAAAGGCACCAGCCAGCTTTCTCAGCATCCTCAGATGCAGCCCATCTGGCTCTAGAAGTCCCAGCTGACCCCTGACTTCATCTACTGCTGGTGTTCTCCTCCCTGAACCCTTCCAAGTAGAGATATCTGAGAATCATTAGTAGTAAAAACTGAAATAAAGAAGGTAGTAAACACCTCAGCCTTATCTGTATGAGTCCAGCCACTACTGAATCACACACACCATTCAGCAACAGGATCACTTTTTCCCCCCCCCCCCCGTTATTCAGTCTTTTAACTGCTAACAAAGTCATAAAAGCTCTTTGTGTTGACCTTTATCCCTTGCAAGCTTCAGCTCCAGGTTACTTTTGGCTTTCCAAACACCATCCCTATGAGCCTGGCCAGTGTTTGTGGATTCTTCCTTAATAGTCAGCACCTGCTTCTACCTCCCACGTACTGCATTAGAGCCACGGTGCAGCCATGAGTTCCCTATAAAGATAAGGCAGCCCCAACCCCCACAGATACACCTGCATTCCCGGGCTCTTGCAGCTAGAAGACATTGTTGTTAATGAACTGCCAACCTTAACAAACTCCTTTACTCTTTAGAGCTGTCCCCCAGGGATCCAACCCCTACCCATTTGCTGCATAACCCCCAAGGTCTGCTCTCACTGCCTTCCTCGCTTCTCAAAGTCCTGAGAAGAATATTCCCAGCGTTACATAGACACAAAAGCCGGCACTGCCACTGCTTATTACAAGATTCGGTACACAACTCGGAACTGATCAGACAGACAAGAGTTAATTATCTCACAATTCTTGTTGCTAGAGTAACAGCGCTACTTTTCTATGTATTTGTATCATCTGTTCCAGGAAAGACATAGAAGCAGTCTTCTGTCTGATAAAGTCCAGGGTATGATGAGCAAACCATCAGGATTAATTCTGGATGTGCTGGAACCAGTACTACATTTATTATAGTCCAACACAAGGGAATGTGGAACTTCCCTCTGCTGCTTTTCACCTGTTCACTAGGGAGGGGGGAAAATTATCTGAAACCAGAGAAGCTTGTGGGAGCTTCTAAGACAGAACCAAGGAAAAGTGAGGGAATGGAGATCATACACAGACTAATAAACCTGTTTATATATTTAAACCAATTTCTTTGGTTTATTGAATCATTGCAATAAAAATGAACTGGCAGCTCACTCCAGGGTGAAAGTGAGGGACAATAATCTTGCAGAAGGCATCAAAAGGGCAGAAACCTAGTAATAAACTTGTTTTGCCCCTACCCCACAACAGTACGTTTACTCTGCAAAATGGAAAGATGTTGCTAAAGCCTACGTGATAAGCTGCATAAACTTCTATCCAGCAACCAGAAATTCAAAACTCAGTTTCACACATGCATTTCAGTCACTCAGATTTTGAGGAAAGCCTGAAATTCTTTCTAAGGGAAAGGATTAGCACTTTTAAATTCAACTAACAGGTCAAAAAGCGTGTCTCTATTAATGCAGGTTTTGAAAAAATATATCAGGAACAGAAAACCACAGCTATTTTGCAAGGAAATCCATATAGGGCTTCCTTGAACACAGGTTTTCATTCACTTAACACAAATTTGGAAGAATCTGACCTTCATCGTAACACCATCTGACTGCAATGGTTCAAGATCCAGTCCCTGAAATGGAAGCAAGTTTTCTATTTGTGTACAATTCTGCATGGACCTCCCTTTAGAGAGGTGGCAGAGCACAGCCAGTGGAATGAACATCAACTGTGTCACTTCAAGGATCACAGCATTACTTCCTCCAGTTTGACACGCACCTGCAGAGCAAAATCCAACATCTGCTATTTGACAGACCCTCCACCCAGAAAATTCCCAACAACTTACTGCTTGCCTTCTAAGATTTTGCCTACAAGAAAGCTGGGGAGGGACTGTTTACAAATGCATGGGGTGATAGGGCTAGGGGCAATGGGGATAAACTGGAAAGGGGCAGATTTGGACTAGACATAAGAAGGAATTTCCTCACCATGAGAGTTGAGGCACAGGTTGCCCAGGGAAGCTGTGGCTGCCCCATCCCTGGAGGTGTTCAAGGCCAGGTTGGATGGGGCCTTGGGCAGCCTGGGCTGGTGGGAGGTGTCCCTGCCTATGGCAGGGGGGTTGGAACTGGATGATCTTTAAGGTCCCTTCCAAACAAAACCATTCTATGATTGACATACCACTAAATATGTAGTAAAGATTAATCTTACTTTAAACACAGCAAATACTCTTTGGTAACTTAGAATCACAGAAAGGTTTGGGTTGGAGGAGAACTTAAACATCATCCAGTTCCAATCCCCTTGAAATGGGCAGGGACACCTCCCACTGGATCAGGCTGCTCAGTTTCCTCCAACCTGTTCCTGAACACCTCCAGGGACATGACATCCATGACGCCTCTAGGCAACCTGTGCCAGCGCCTCACCACCCTCACATGAAAACATTTCTTCCTATCCAATCTATCTCTTTCTGCTTAAAACTGTCCACCCCTCTTCCTATCTGTGCACTCCTCGATACAGAGCCCCATCTCAACATTCCTTTAAGTAACAGGTCACTATAAGGTCTCCCTAGAGCCTCGTATTCTCCACGCTGACCAACCCTAACTCCCTCAGCCTGCCCTCATCTGGGTGGTGCTCCAGCCTTCTGATCATCTTTGTGGCCTGATCTGAACTCACTGTAACAAATCCATGTCTTTCCTCTGCTGAGGACTCCACTCCATTATAACTTCCACTAGTTATGAAGTAGACCATGGAACTGGCACAACTGTTGACCCTACAGATCTCAGGACTAAAGAGATCGCTTGGCTTTTCTTCCCACAAATCACTTACTGTCCAGCTCATATTCCCACACTTAGAGTTGGTCTTAACATGAGAGCTAATGGAATACAGAGCTCTTCTGGGCAATAGACAATGAACCAGTCAGGAGCTCACGGGTTAGACAGAGACCAACATGGGCAACATCCTAATGGATGTCTGCTGCAGACAGCCTTATTGGAAGTACACAAGCCCTTCTGGCAACTGGAAAAAGCCTGAGACTCCTGATACAAGTGACTGAGGAGCCAAGAAGCAGGGGAGGTCCTCTCTGCTAGACCTCATACTTACCAAGAAGAAATAACTGGTCAGGGATATGAAGGCTGGGGGGCAAATCTAGCTTCAGTGACCATGAGGATAGCAGAATTTGGGGTCCTAGGAGGAAGGGAAAAAAGCAGGACCTTGGGAAGTCTTTGGCCTGTTCAGAGATCTGCTTGGAAAAATCCCATGCCATATAGTCCTGAAGAGAAGGAGCAGATTAGCTTTCAAGTATCATCTTCTCAAAGATGAAAACAAGCAGAGGCTGGAAACAGAGAGAAGTTCGCAGCAGGGACAAGCGATTTGGGAGAAACACAGAGATGCTGTGTGAATGTGCAGGTATGGGGTTAGGAAAGCCAAAGCTCACCCAAAGCTGAATCTGGTGAAGCACACGAAGGGCAACAAGGACTGCTGTGGCGCACCTGAATTGGAATGGGGACCTGGTGAGAATGGACAAGGATGTTCAAGGACTGAACGCCTTCTTTGCCTTGATCCTTGCCTGTATGGCAAGCAGGTATTGCTGTATCTGCAGTGTATTTGTATATACTTAAAAGAACATCTCTGCTAAATCAGAACAAGGTACTGGTGAGAATACTCTTAGCTGAAGCATAGACAGCGGTCACACAGGAATTTCTTCCACATTCCCTTCGATAAACTGCAGAAACTTAGGTGAGAGTGGACAAGCCAGAGATGAATGTGCTAGTGAGTCGAATTCGCAGTATCTACTACATAGAATTATTAACTGCTGTGCATTCTACATGAACATGCTTTATTTTTCAATATCAGTTACATACTCTTTGAACAGAATGTAAAAGAAGGCGATTACAGGTTAATACACTGTCACAGACTAAATCAAAGCTGTCACCAGAGTTCATTGCATTTTCATGACTCTCAAACTGTTCTCCTAGCCAAAACCTTTAGAGAGAGCAGTAACACATATCAGCTATTGGTCTACTTACTCGTACAACAAGAACAAAGGTACCTATTAACTTTCTAACACGTAAGCAAAACCAGGACAAGTTTTACACATTGCTGTCACAGGACTGAGTAGTCTACAGCAACAGAAGAGAAAATGAGGTCTGACAGGATGTGTTAGACGTTGCCTTTACAAAAGTAACTCTGTATGTATGGTACTTGGACTTAAGAATTGTTCCAAGTCATCATCTTTCCCTCCTCTTTACTTTTCCCTTAAAGAAGAAAAGCACTACTGCATTGTGCTTCGTAAGTGGAATTTATTTTTCAAGAAACCAAACAGTTTCAAATTGCAAAACACCCAGGGAAGCAGAGCTCCAAAATAAAAGTCATCTATCACCCTCCAACTGCTGTTAGGAATCCCCCCCAACATATGCAGAATAATTGTATGAAATGGGCTACATCGAGGTCGCATACTCAATTCTCATTGTACAGCCCTTACAGCTGTCACTACAAACCCCACCAACAGGTTGTTGGTTATTACAGTAAGAAAATTACTGCCCTAGTTAATAGCCCACTGCCTACAGCATACAACTAGGTCTTCTACAGCTTATGTACTATTTAAGATTACAGGCGATAAAGTACAGACCTGCTATGGAACCTGACTCTATATTCCTTCCATTTCCTTCTTGATCTCAGTCTTGAAGATCTGGAACAGCTTAAGCATAACAAATGTTCTCAGGTCTGTATACTTGTGCTTACACTCATACTGAGCAAATATTTTAATAATGAATTGTCCTCTTCATAAGAGCCAAACCAAACTTTTATTGCAACACTAGTCTCTGAAAATAGTTCAAAGACTACAGTTCTGCACATTTTCAAATTTCAATGCAGCAATGGCCATCAGTCAAGAAACTTTAAACTCAAACAACTCTATTGCAATGCAGAGAAGCCTTTACCACTACTAAATAGATGCTCTCACTCTGTTACAACATTCCCAGATGCTTCCTTGGTAAATCTCAGTCTTAAAAGTTTATTGTCCATTATCTGGTGAAATTTAGCAGGTAGAACAACAGCGTCAAAGGAAGGAAATACAGAATCATTCAATAAAGTTCAACAATGCAGGCAAACTGTTAGGTAAGAGGCAGCAAAATGGTTCAGCGACCCTGCAATATTGGAAGAAGGGCCTCAACTGTACCAGGTACAGTGCAAGCAACCACATGGGTTTCCAACTAAACCAGCAGTTTGCCTTTTTTGACATCCTGATCAGTGTGCTCAAGTTGACCCATGAAAGTGCTGATCTCTTACTTTGGTTGGGAGGGTCTGTTCAAGTGTCCCCTCCCATTATACAAAAGAACAAGCTACATAATTTTGAGTTTCAGTCCTTACAAGGAATGAAATAAAGATCTTTTCACAGTTAGTTGCTATGGAGATAGTACTTCCCAACTGGACCTCCATTGGAACAAAATGCAGAAGCAACTCAAAACCCCAAAATCAAGCTCTTAGTTCTGAGAATGAGTTGCTTATGGACAAACAGACTAAGGATTAGGTTCACACAACAGACAACACTTTGAAGACCAGTCCAAGACTTGCATCTCCACGAAATGGAACATCTAACTTCCTAGCAATACGTCAGTCTCCCAGTTTTCACGTGACTGGTACCTATCCAGCCTGACTAAACTTGTGAAATTACATCTGCAGATTAATGTATCAGTTCAAATTCAATAGTCGTTTCAAAAAAAACCCAACCCCACAACACTTACCACCTACACTCCTTTTCATTCTTTAGGTTTGAGTGATGTACTTTTTTTGAGCAGAAAACTCATACAAAGGGTAAAAAACCAACAAAAACCACAAACAACTATGTTGTACTTGTTCCTGATGAAAATAGCCTCTAAAATAACATTAATAAATGGATATATTTGCTACCACATTTCTTCCAAGAAATTTTTACAGAAAGTCTACTTTTTTGCCTTAAAAATATTCATCTTCTTCATGGCTAGAACTGGCAGATTACTACCTTCGAGACTGTTGTACCTTTAATTCCTCTTATGCAGGCCTTTATACTTTTTAGAATTTTAGCGTAGAACAGCCTTTCCTCTATCTTCCACATGCAGTAGAAGGGAAGATTATTAAAGAAAAAAATAAAACATTTGCTTAAAGCCTCACTGGCCACTAAAGAATTATTCTAATCAAATTGTATTGACTAATTAATCTCTGGAATTTCAACTCTGTCCATTGAGGAACAGAACTAGTATGGCATCTATTTTTTAAATGACAACGCAACAGTCAGGCCCCTTCAAAATAAGTCTTCCTGTAGATAATAAACACGATTTTTGTTGTCTTTAAATCCAGTCAATAGTTTTATCATTCTTAAAAAAAGCTTGAACTGTCAAGGGTTGCACGTAAAATGAAAAACTCCTTTCTGGAGAAACTGCTGGTTATCTCTGGGAAACGAGAAAAAAAAAGTAATGAGAATTGACAGCTGTCCTGGATGTAAAAAAGATTTTCTATTATTGACTCTGGTAAAGCACAACCACTTCTCAGCAACAGAATAATTCCTCTTCCTTGCACAGTACTTGTTTCATGAGGGAAGTCTTCACACCATGTGGAAGATCACCTGTAAAATCAAATGTAATTGCAAATCCAAATCAGCCTTTAAAGTTTGCGTAAAAGAATGAATGTGCTCCCCATACACTGTGGTGCTGAGCCTAGCTCTAACAAGAAGCCACAATGGTTCTGTCCTTTATAAACACCAAGACCTTAAGATCTCATGAGTTACAATGGGAACAGTTTCAGAGTTTAATTCAGCATGTATTTTATATGCAAGAAAATAAGCTGCAAACTCAGAATTGCTAGTTATTTGTCATGCAAACTTGACTCTTCCTCATGGTTACCCATGAACTGCCCAGACAAAATGTACTCATATGCCTTCTACTAGAAAAAATTGTCTCTGAAAATATAACTTTAAATGAGCAGTCTTTATAAACTGAGTTCTAACAGAACATGGGCAAGTACGAGCTGAGTCTGCACATATAGTGACTTAAGTGCAAGGAGAGTCTTTTAAAGATGGCCCTGCCTCAAAAAGCACCTCAGCATATGAGAAGAGACTTCACGTAGCATAAAAATACAAGGGTATAAATCAGAGAGCAATATTCATATGAAAAACTAAATTTTGAGACCTTTCTAACCATAAGATTGTATCCAGTAGGAATAGGTCAGCTCTTTATGTTTACATCTTCAGAAATTCAGTGAAGTCCACATGCAGGGATAAGCATAGCTCATGTAGAGCTGTTTAAGCTTTACACCACTGACAGGTAACATCTAAGCCCAGAAATCTGAGAAAGCAATAACTAACCAGCTTAATTTTAAATACCTTTCCCCTTACAAATGTGAAAGTTGCAAACTCACGATTAGAAAGGACAAGCTCTTGATCCTGACTTCAAGAAGTGAAATGCTTGTTACATCCAAAACCCTCAGCCTTCACTTTCTGTATGAAGAAATATGCATTCAAAGTAATGTATGTGTCTTCTAAAATGCAGCATACACAATTATCCATGAAGCCTATGAAACATGGTCAAAAATCACAAGAAATAATCCAGCTAGATTATTTTTCTTTCATCTGTCTACCCAACATACATCACACAAGCCAGTATTCAAAAGAAGATGCCCAACCTGAAAATGGCAAGTTTGAGCGCTGGCGCTAACTAGAAATAAAACAGGATACTCGTTTAAAGAATGTGACCTGCAGATGTCCAGTATCCAGTAGAGCCATCCTGGTAAGCACGCTTCCATCACAGACGTAGTCTTGAAGAGGGAGGTGAGCTGCTGTCAGTGGGACTCCATACGCACTTGCTAAAGATTTACTGATGCAGTAACTTGACCGAGATAGATTAAAAAAAAAAAATTTGACTAAGAACTGTAACACTTAAGTACAGAAGCAGAGCACTTTTACTTCTCCAACTGGCAAACAGCAACCACAGACTAAGGCACATGGCACAGATGGCAAAGGGCAGAAAGACATTACAGCAGTAGTAAAATAGTTACTCTGAATCCTTCCAAGACCACCAGCCTATTCTACAACTGCAAATGGAACAAAAACAACTATTTCCCTACACTACCAAGTGCAGCCACTGAGAAGCATGACAAACAACACATTTTTTTGCAAGGTGTAGCCATACATAACAAGAGTATTCTGAATGAAAGATTACTCATTATCTCTCAAAATGCCACTACTACTGACTGAAAACTTAAATGGTGTCTTGTTTTCCAAGTATTTACTTTCCCTTTCCCCACAACAAAAAGATTAGAGTCTAATGTATCTATGCTATACGTAAGGTAGTACAAAAGTTTCCAAAGTAGAGATACACTAGAATATACTGAGAATTTCTCACCAAATATGCATATACCAAACCTCTGAAGAAAAGCCATCAATTCTAATGTAATTAACACTTCTCTCAACTCTCCAACAGTAGCTGGAGACAGGGGAAGGATCACTACAGACTGATGGACATGATTATCACAGAGATTATGTAGATCTAAGTGCTAAGACTTATGGCATACTGCTAAATCATACAAACAACAACAGAAATTACAAGCAGAACAAAATCTTGGGGCTACAGCAAATAAATAAAACAAGATCTAGAACAGCAGTGCTCCAGGCAGTCAAAGTCAAAGTAAAAAATGTGCAACTGTAAGAAAACAAGTTGTCATCATATTGGAGATAACTCCTTAGCAATACTCACGCCATTTTCTTACAGGATGCCAAAGCACAGTACACTATATCATTCTCTTCATGCCACTTGCACCTACATGAAATGAAGATCAGGCTTATTTTGGAAGCATTTAGACATCTTTCATCAACACAAATAGTTGGTTTGGTAGAAAAGTACAGGAACAAACTTCAAAGATGTTACATTTTTGCATCCAGGACCACTTAGTGCCTTTAAAATTTCAAAGGACTGGCATTCAATAACTACGCTCTAAGTGGCTGATGCAGCATTAAAAGGCATTCTGAATAGGCAACCTGCTACATGCTGATGTGGGGGGAAGGGAGAAAAGAGACTCCCAAGAGATAAATGTAATTTTGATGCAAGAATTTGAAGTTTCCCATTAATGTGAAATGGTTCCTCTTTGTATAAACATCCCCGCTTTCCTTTCCAAGCATGTGTTCTAAAGTACATTTTTCCATTCTCATTAAGGTCTCCCTCTAGTGTGAGGATACTCATGGAAGTAGAAGAACTACCCATGTATAAAAAGATAAAGTGATACTGATTATCTTCACACTGTAAGCTGACTTACAATTCTCTCTTTTGTAAAATAACTAAGTCTACTCCAATTTAAGATTAAATTATTGGTTCTTTCTTAGAACAGCAGCAGAAAAAAAGTTAAAGTATATTTCCAAGTTAACTGTGTCACCACTAAATATTGCCCTGTAACACCACAAGCTACATACCACCTTTTTGTGCAAAGCCAGAAACCACTTCTTTGTGCAAGACACAGGAAAAACAAATAAGAGGAAAAAAATCTTACTAAGTAAATAGGAGTCCAGATGTGTTATAAAGAACATTCATTCCAGAAGAAAAAAAGACACAATCTAGGTTAACACTTATGCTCAAGAACTTGATTTATACCACTGGCAAACATACCTCATCCCTCAGAGTAGCAGCATGAGGTATTTGATGCTTCACAACAGCCAGGTCCCATCCACAGTTCTAAGAGTGTCAGATTGTTCCCACTTCTATGATTTCCAGTTAAATATCACAATACCTTTTATTCCCATTTCTTACCCCCTTCTTTAAATTAGGCCTCAGCATTAAAAAGAATTCTTTTGAGAAAGTATTTTTCATTTCCAGTTGTATATGATATGGCCAGAAGCATTTCAGATTAGAAGGCTTCTAGAACATTCTAGGCTTCCAGCATACAAGCGGCATGTCAGGCACAAAAACGCGTCAGGCAAATACACATTTTCACAAAGAGGAAACCAATGTACCTGGTGTTACTGGAGAAATCCCACTGGAAAGCACCCAGTTCTCTATACACACAAGTCTTGGATAACTCCTCTTGATTTTTCTTCTGGTACAGTTTTGTTAACAGGTCTTCTACAGCAAGAAGCTCAAGATGGCTCTTGATGCCTATAACTCAGGCAAAAACCAGGTCAGGAGAACAAGAGTCAACAAATATTGTGCTCAGCTCACTTCTCAGTCAGTCCCTGTTCACTGCCCAACCTCCTATTGAAGCATCAAAGCTATTGTAAACTGTGACAAGTTATTCCATGAGCGGTTTTCATGAAACCTGGCTACCCAGCAAAGTGGGTTGTCCTGTCCTGTATTCCCAGAATTTTCTGCACCTCCGTAATTAAATATCCCAATTGCAGGCCACCCCTCCTCTGAAACTCTTAGTTTTCCCACATTACTGTACGCTCACCTTCCCAGTAATCTCACTGCCTCTAGTGCTCCTTGAACTGGCTGAGCAAGAAAGAATGAATGTTATTGTACGGATGCGCTCCTTAGCCAGTTAGCTGAGGACACTAGTGTTTTACTGACACTGATGGGGAGGAAAAAGAGAAGCACACAAAGTAGTTATAGCCATCAGTACCAGCTCTCATGAAGCCTTTGAGACCCAAAGATTTTCAGACAAATACAGACGTCCAAGATTATATAAGCTTTTTTTCCTGGGGGATGGAGAGGAGGAGAGGAGCAAAAAGTTATGCATTTCCCACCTGTTAGGCTAGCCATTCGTTTGAGACACCAGCTAATTCGGAATCTGTCATCAGACTAGAGGAAAGAAAAGTTCTGTCACACTGAAGAAATATAGGAAATGGTTCTGACACCTGCAAGACTTCTGACTATATCTTAAAGAGTCGCCTCCAAAACAAACTCAATGTTTATGGGAATGAATGCACACTGTTCCTGAAAATTACAGCACAGATGAACTAAATGCCACAGAGGTTTTCCAGCCAAACGCTAGGAGAAATTTTAGTCTGCTTGGGGACAGGCTAACTCATACAACAGATATCTCCATTAAATGCTCTGAGATACTTTTTCATGTGTATTTCTTCAGAGCCCTGGATTTATTGATGTAGCCCAAGGTCTTGACCACCCCCACCTTTTTAAGGATTAACATTAGACTCAAATGAGATCAAAACATTAACAAAGCAGTCACAAAGCTTAAATGCCTCTGAATCCTAACATTTTGTTTTGCTGACTGGCAAGTGGAACTTGAACAGAAATTAAGATGTAAGGTATTCTCACAGGCCAAGAGTTATTAAAACGTAAAAAAAATCCTTAGAGAAGTATGATTATGTGACTGTTATTCAGCACAACCAATATAAGTCTACTTTAAAAGCCCTTAAGTCAAAGCAATTTTATAGACCAAGTGTAATGATCATCAGCACAACAGAGCCAAAAGTGCAGGCTGAAAATAAGAGGGCAGAAAATAAGGTCTTCCTGCATGGAACAGGAAAACTTTGGAAGAGAGTGAATTTTCCCAGGCATTTGCACTCTGATTGGGTTTCAGACTGAAGTGTCTTTGTCACCCAACAGGAGTGAAATTATAGGTTTTGATTTAGAACATCTTTCTTTGACCGTGAACATACCCTGCAGTAGACGTGAGGCTGAACACCTCTGGATGGCTGGACAAACTCAAGAAGCTCCCGCAAGACAACTGCATAACTTGTACGGGGAAGATGAAATCCAGATAAAGGGATCTTGTGAGTGGTATCACCTAATGGGGAGTGGGAAATAAAAAAAACACAAAAAACCACAGACAAGCTAAGAGCAGCACTGTTTCCTTAACTGTTACAATTCTCCCCTCCTTTTTATCTTTATATACACACATATATATATATATATATATGCATACACGTATGCACACAAACAAACACACCTCCTCCTTTCTACTGGCTTGTCTGTGATTAAGCTATCAAAACTGTACTTTCGTCAGCAGAAGAGCGGTGGGTCTGGGCTGTGAACACACACACACACACACACACACACACACACACACACACACACTTACCCCTTTTAAAAGGTCATTTTCTAAGTATTTTGACATAGGAAAGCATCAGCCAAGTTTGCTCCCTCTGTACACAAGGGGAGGAAGTGTCCTAACAGGAACAAACTGGAATCTATAAACACTAAAGAGTCACAAAGGAAACAAGGCAGGCCAAGCCAGACATAACATCACTATAAATACTTAAACTTTGCCGATATATGTAAAGCTGCAAAACAAGAGCTTTTAAACACAGAATCAGCAAATTGGTCAGTTCAGAAAAGACTCTTAATATCACTGAGTCCAACTGTAAACCTAACGCTGTCAAGTCCATCACTAAATCACATCCCTAAGTATCTTTGAATTACTCCAACATGACTTATCACTTCATCCTGAAGATATATACAAGGACTAGCAAGGGAAGCACACTCTGCTCAGGTGGGCCTGAAAGCATTTAAAGTTACACAAAGTTTTCCCATTTAAGAAGAACATTCATTACTATTGAATTAAAATAGAAAGACAACTGCCATTGACAAAACCATTTTGGGTAAAGTGCTCTGCCACTTGTGGGTACAAGAGACATATAAAAGGTGACTGCAACAAAAGCTGCTCTCACTCCTTTCTCTTCATAACCTGGCAAGTTCCCAGGATGAGAAACTGTAGACTTGGAGAACATTTGGATACAGATCAGAGAAGCTGAGTGGAAAACTGTACACCTTTACATAGCAATCTTTTTCTCCACTGATACTCACCATCAGCCTGGCAGTGGTACCAAAAACCTCGTGGTGGTATTTCTGCAGAAGAAGCAGGGAAGAAGGGAGAACAATCACTATCCAACAATGACAGATCCTTAATTCTCAACTATACACCATAGTTTCATGTACAGAAAGGAACAGTTTTTACTTCCCTTGTGGCCTTATGCACATGCCATAACTGTTTTTGGAAAAGTTATTTTCGGCTATATGCCTTTTAAAAACTAAAATAAATTGTATAGCATTGTGAGACATTCACTGGAATGAAATAAAAAGCACAAACATCTAAAGGTCCTCCTGGATGTATCACANAACATGCTTTCAGAAGAGCCACCAGAGGTTACAAAAAAAGCCCTCCTGGCCTCACCTCATCCAGCAAAAGTTTTAGTGCACTTTATCATATGAGTGACTGAAGCAGGGTAATGACCAAATGAAGCACACAGATCTTTCTCTGTATCTGAGAAGACAAGGTAACTAACAATTATGCAAGAGGCAGTCATACTGGTAGTCCTGGTACACCTTCCACAGATGCTGCTGTGTCAACATATCAGGACAATAAGAACCCAAAATAAAAGCAATAAAAAACCCCCATCAGACTCTAAAACCCCTAAGAGTATTAAGAAATCTGGAATCCAACAGGAATTACTATTCCTTTTTAAGATAGGTCTCTTCACCCTTTAGAAAAACAAGGTTAGAAAAGAAAAGCAGTAACTGCAAAGCAGCCTCACAAGCTAAATACAGTAACTTAAGTGAGTTAAATGAGCTAGTAATAATCTTCCAGAGTAAGGGAAAATGAGAATTCTGCTAATTAAAAGGATTGCTTCTTCCTCACTAAATTAACACCCAAAGAAGACAGCAAGAAGACACACGGCAAATATTAAGAAATAGATTTATAGATTGCTAATTTTAAAGTGTCCAACTATGAAAAATATTTCACAATACACCTTAATCTTAATTATTGTCACATAACATTCTCACTGACATTCGAGGTAGCTATTTAATCCTTATCCTTAAGTTCTACCCTCATCAAAAAATCCTACCTGTTATACAAAATAATAGAGATGTTTAACACAGAAAGGATGTGGCATGCCAGATTTTATGGCATTCAACACCGGTTGTCCTTAGCTGGTGCTCTCCTATATAAATCTTAAACTCTACAAGCTACAGGGTCACAGGAAAGATACCCCTCCTAGCTACAAGGAACCATACAGGACTTACACTGAATAATATTAAGGAGCAGCATTCATAAAACACATCTCAGTTACCCCTTACCATTACCCCTCTCATTCAGCTTCAAGATCAATTGGGTCAGCTTAAGGCACCATGCTCAACCTGATAAAATTCACATCACAATGACAAGGGACCATGTCCTTGGACAGGGAGGACTAACAGGTATTACGCTTATTATGGAGCTACTCTTTCCTGCCCCTCCATAACCATGACAACATGAAAATAGTTCAAGAGACTTGTTGGGTAAAAGGCTTCAGCTGGAACTTAACCACACAGCAGATACAGCTTATACTAATCCGCTGCTTGACTCATCTTGTAAGCACTACCATTTATCATTTTCCAGGATAAGGTAACATTCGTGGGGAAAAGACTACAGATGCATTCATTATTCAATTCTCATCAAAACATCCATTTGAAGAAGGGGCACAGATAAGAAAGGTTTAGTTTTCAAGAGTTCTTTGAGTAATGAAGTAAGCCAGGATATTATAAAAGCACTGACAAGGTACACATCTCTTATTTTCCCAAAGAGGACAGATCGTTTTATTTAACATCTCTATTGCAGGAATTCTGAACATTTATGTAGAACAACTTTTCACCCTTTAAACTGGTACAAGCATTCTTTCATGCTGAACTTTGGTTATGCTTTGTAAATCATAAATGTAGGGGTTGAAGAACTACCTTTTCCTTAAAATCCTTGAAGCAATTGTAAAGAAACCACTAGTGGCTATATTCCAACCAAGCTGAAAAAACAGAATATGCAGTTATCTGGGGGGAGGGGGAGAACAACTACACACATTTGCAGTGGCTTTACCTCTATACTACAAAACACCTTCTTGCAGATGTAGACCCTTACTTTCAAACAAAGCAACTATTGACAGAGATGGCAATTAAGTAAATGTAAACAGCTTTTGTATAGGTACTACTAAGAATATCTACAAAGGACAAGCTTTTCTCTACCAGGATCAAGTGCTTAAGTATTACCATACCCTGATCGTTCTCCCAAGACATAGCAGAGGCACGCAGAAGTGAAGTATCACTGGGAATATTTGCTGTCAAACAAGCAGGAACTGGATGAGCCTGATCACGTGTCTGAAAAAGAGGAGAAAGTTAAAAAACCCCAAACCAACACAAACAAACCCCCCCCAAAGAATTCTAAGACCAAATAAAGACCTTCATTTCCTTCTATTAAAGGAACACACCACATACACCAACAGTTACGGTCAAGTAGAACAAGCCTGCAGTTTAGATATGAATGCATGTGTATTTACAGACCACAAAGGCAAGATTTCTCTTCCAACAGAGAGGAAGATATGTATCTTAACACCTTGGTAAACTCAGTACAACTGGAAAGAACTATGGCTAAATTTATAAAATCTAATTTTTAAAAAAGTGAGATTTTGTTAAGTTCAACCACTTATCACAGACAAGAAACTTCTCAAACGGGAATTTCAAAACTTTTTCATAAATCTTGGCACATACATTAGTTGTCTTTGACTAGAAATGTAATTAATGAAAAGCTAATAAAGTCTCAAAAAAGATTGCTCTGGCACAGAGCAAGTAAGAGGGGGTACATATGCCCATTAAGCACTGCAAATTCATGCATGAACAATAAGCTTTTAAGAGAACAGGAAAAGAAACCTGGCAGCCTTACAGAATTTAATCATTCAAGACCCAAATTGGGATTAACCTCCCCATCCAGCTACACTAATTCCTGATGACCACCACTGCCAAAGGTTGTTAATTATCAGTTTGAACTATTTAAAACAAAATGAGGAATTGGTCCCATTCACTACGCAATAACTGTGGATGTCTGTGTACAGGGGTGTGATCAATAATTTGAAATCACATATAATCACACACGCACTTCCCCATTTCCACTGACAGGCAATAAGAATGATGTTCTGTATTTTGGTAAAGCAATTACTCCTTTCCTTGATTACAGCCTTCTAAAACACTACTACTTGTGGAAGGAAATACAGAAGCCTCCATTTATGACTTAGTCATCATTTCATGTAGCCCTCCATTATCTACGAGAATGGAGCTTCATTAATCACATACCCCTAGCCAGCTAAATAACACAGTGCTCATGGTGTTTTAGGCAGCTCTTTCCCATAATCGGAAAACACTGCCAACATCTCCCCACTAGTCTGGACTGTCTAAACTAACCAACCCACATCTAGTAGTAAACTCCAAACTATGATCATCCTGTCTTTCTCTCTAGCAACATGTAAGTGTTTTAAACTCCTAAACTTTACCTTCACCAGTGATTTGTAGTTTATAGTCAGTCTCTAGTAACATGAGACAAGTAAGAAAATATATTATTATACATTTACTTGATCAAGCTCTTTGCTTTGATGTGCAAGTTTTTACACTGACAACCAAGAACGGAATAAAATAAGCACCTCACAGAACAAACTCTGAAGCAAACTGTTTCAGGAAACTGCTAAGAGACATAGAGAAGGAAAAATAAAAGTAGACATGCATACATGCCTTTTCAAGCCCATAAACAGTAGAAGGGATCTGTTTAGCACTATTTTTGACTACACAACATTCAGCTTAACATAACTGTTCGCTTCTACATTGTAGAATTTTGTCATCCACCACAGCATTACCATTTGCCCCATAATCAAACCAATCAAAAAATAATGGCAAGGTATAACTACTATTTTTGTGCATAGGTTGCAACATTTTGTTGACCTGGTAAATCACACAGCCACTCAAGAATGCCCTATCAGCTGCGCTTAAGATGCAGTTTCAGGCTGTCAACAAAAACCACCTAAATTAAGGACATCCAAGAAGCAAAACCAACATGAATATATGACCAGAAGTCACACAAATTTACAGCATTATAAATGAAAAATACCCAACATTGTAAGTTAGTCCGCAAAAATACTGCTAAATGCAAAACTAAGTTGTTAGAGAACTACATTTTAATTGATAAACGAGCCCAAAGGAAACAGCTTATACTGGTTAGAAGTGGTATACAGTATACATCTTCAATTGAAACCAGAACAATTTTCTGCATATCCTCATAACAGTATGGGCTGTGACAGCAGCCATAACCTTCAGGTCAGAGGCTACAGAGAGCATATATTCTACAGTATCACAACTGACCAAACCCCAACACCACTTACTCCCACCTCTTATTTAGCTACACTGAAGGGTTACCCTTTCTCAGGATTTACCTTGTTTGCTGCTTCCTGACTGTGTCTCTTTTCCTTCAATTTACGAGCCTTCTCTGCATATGCCATCTTCCCTTCCTCAGTCAGCAACTTGAAGGAAAGCAAATTGTTAAAACAAGGTTTTTACTGCTTCCTTCTAGTAGTCTCACAAACAAATGCCACGTAAACAAACTAGTTGTGTGTTTCCAAAGGATATTATCAACGCTTGGCAAAAACTGCCAGCTGCTAACCTTGACTCAAACATTTCCAGCAGCTTTCTTCCTAATGAAGCCATAACCTTGGATTCAAAACATCTAGCATCTTTTGAAGCACCTCCAGACAGTAAGTGCTGCCCCATCATGCATGAGAGGCCTTCTCAAACTATCTTGCCAGCTAAAGGTCGTTAAGAGTGGTCTGGGTTGGAAAAGACCTTAAAGCTCATACAGTTCCACCCCCCTGCCACAGGCAGGGACACCTGCCACTGGATCAGGCTGCTCGAAGCCCCATCCAACCTGGCCTCAAACACCTCCAGGGGTGGGACATCCTTGACTTTTCTGTTTCAGTGCCTCACCACCCTCACAGGGAAAAAAAAAAAAATCCTTCCTAATATCTAATCCAAATATCCCCTCTTTCAGCTTAAAACCATACTGCCTCATCCCATCCCGCACTCCCTGATAAAGAGCCGCTCCCCAGCTTTCCTGAAGCCCCACTTTAAGCACTGTAAGATCACTTTAAGATCTCCTCAGACCCTCTCATCTCCAGGCCGAAGAACCCCAACTCTCTCAACCTGCTCTTGTATGGGAGGCACTCCAGCCCTCTGATGACCTCCCTCGGAGAGATCCACTGTCTTTCCCGTGTAGAACAGTGTTACCCATCTTAGTGGAGCAAGCAAGGGGAGGACAACACAGTGCGTGCCGCTTCCCTGTAGCCAGTTAAGGCCACTCAGGCACCCGCTGGAAATGCTAAACAGCAGCTGAGCCACCCGCTGGTTTTTCCCCCAAGGAAAAGGCCATCCTACCTTCTGCCCCTCCCCCCCAACCTGCATAGGCACATCATGCGGATCCACCCCATGGGTGCCGGCTTCCCAAACGGCTGAAAGCAGCTCAGAAACCCACAGGCACGGCGTGGCTGGAGCAAGGCCGTGCCACACACCTCCTCCCGGCCATCCTAGCTGCCTCGACCCCAGCTCCTGCCCCTGGCCCCGGCGGGACTGGGTCCCTTCTCCTCACCGCCCACGCCTGGGAGCAGTAGGGGATGGCTTCGACCACGGAGGCCACGGGCAGCCCGCGGCGCCGCAGCTCGGGCAGCTGGTCGCGCACGAAGAGGCAGTAGGGGCTCTGCAGGCCCCTGCGCGGCGGCGGCGCCATCGCGCCTCACAGCCTCCCGCCAGCCGCGTGACTCCCGCCAAAAGGGAGGGGTGGGCGGGGCCTGCAGGGGGCAAGGCCAGATGGAGGGGGCGTGGCAAGAGGGCTGAGACTACGTGAGGGGCATGGAGAGCGAAGGGGGCGTGGCGTGACGAGGGGCGGGGTCCACGGGACCCTTCAAATAGAGGGGCGTTGTCGTGTGGGCGTGGCCATGGATGGGGCGTGGCCACGGAGAGGGCGCTAAAGGATGAGGAGCCCGAGCAATACATTGCACCAGCTTCTTAATAGGCATGGAAAGTGCAGGTTTCCCCCCCTAACTAAATGGCAACATAATGATGTTTCAAAACATAGAATTCATACTCCTCAGTATACTCCCAGTCTGAATAATGTCATCTATTTATTTAATGAGTAAATAGATAAATAAAACTGGTGAGACCGCTCCTTGAATCCTGTGTTCAGTTCTAGGCCCCTCACCACAAGAAGGATGTAAGGATGTTGGGGCTCTGGAGAGTCCAGAGAAAAGCAACAAAGCTGGTGAAGGGGTTGGAGAACAGGCCTTATGAGGAACGGCTGAGAGAGCTGGGGTTGTTTAGCCTGGAGAAGAGGATGAGAGGAGACCTCATTGCTCTCTACAACTACCTAAAAGGAGGTTGTGGAGAGGAGGGAACTGGCCTTTTCTTCCAAGTGGCAGGGGACAGGACAGGAGGGAATGGCCTCAAGCTCCACCAGGGGAGATTTAGGCTGAACATTAGGAAAACAAAATTCATGGAAAGGGTCATTGGGCACTGGAACAGGCTGCCCAGGGAGGTGATTGATTCACCTTCCCTGGAGGTGTTTAAGGCACGGGTGGACAAGGCACTGAGACACGTGGTTTAGTGTTTGATAGGAATGGCTGGACTCGATGATCCAGTGGGTCTTTTCCAACCTGGTGATTCTATGAAAAGTCATACACCTCTGTATATTCCCAGTCTGAGTACTGTCATCTATTTAATAGAGGGAAATCTTTCCAATGATCCAATCCTTCCAACATTTATTTATGCAAACCAATGTGTCCGTATGTATAAGGAAACAAAAAAACTAACAGAAGAAGAAGAGGTCAACTGGAATTACATATCTGAAATACATCTCCTGGTACCCCGTGTGAAGGTTGAGATAGTCACTTACAAGTGGTTGCAGCTATTTTGTCTAAGCATCCTGTGGCATCTCGCACCAGGGCTGGACACTGGTGGGCAAGGTGCCTGCCCTGCAGCCTGTATGACCTCCCACACCCTGGCTCCCAGCTTTCCACTCCTTTCTGGAGCAGCGTGGCTCCTGCTGCTCCCTGACACTGAGCTCACAAGGAGCTGATGCTCTGTGAGACAAAGTGATCAGGGTGATTTACCTACTCTGACACTTGCAGTAGTGCTGAAAGCTGAGCTGAAGTGCTGGGTGAGAATAAAGAATGATGGATCAGTAGGGGCTGCGGAGATGCAGGAAGGACCACCAAAAGAGGTGAAGACCAGTATCAGTTAAGAGGCCTGGGTTTGCTTTTGATGGTCAAAAAGTGTGGGTTTGGGTTGTTTGGGGTCTGGGTTTTTTTCATTTCATCTATCTCATTGGCATAATTGACACTTCCTTCACTGGAAGTTTGCATAGTGAGTCACGGTTCAGATAAGATAAATACTGGAAATAACCAGATTTGCATCATCTTGACAAGTTACTTCCTCCCCTTAAGCTTTCTAGTGATCTCTCAAAAAAAAATTTATCTTCACTGGCCATAGTGAAAACAAAACGAAAGAAAAAGAAATTAGTATGGCAATAGATTTATTTAATCAGTTTAGAGGCAGGATTGTGAAATCTGGTTGCCTGGAACAGAGGACCCTACATTTGACCGGAGATGGGCTTACTGAAATGGCAACGTTGGCAAAGACCCAAGTATTGGCCAAATTTTGTTTGTCGCAGGCGTGTGATGTCTCCCACTTTTCTCATTATTCTTATCTTTTGCAACATCTCCTTCAGAATGTGGTTGCAGTTCCTGCAGAGCCTTCATAGCACAGCAGAACTAAAGCTAAGATGCTGCTTTTCACACAGCCATCTTCCATGGAGCTACACAGGCAATCTTGGTGACAATGAGTGATGTAGCCCTGACTTGGAATTTTCTTTCCAATCCTCTATCGTAGAACCCCCTTGTATTTACTGTAAAGCTGGACACAAGAATAAAACCAGCAATAAAACACCACCATGCATTTCCAAATCACTGGAAAATCCAGCGTCTTCCCCTCAGACTAACTGCTTTGTTCATCTTCAGGTTAGGTAATGTAAATCTGTTTAACTCCAAAGGAAGTAGTTGTTTAGGCTTAAATCTTTGCCTTAGCTGATTGTGTGTGTCACTGCTGGAACTGCTGGTAGGAAAGGTGAGATCAGATTGCTCTTGCATCTCACTGTGGCTGCCTTATCTGAGGGTTAACAAATGCTGGTGCTGTTTAACCTTCCAGAGGCTATTCCATCTCGCTTAAATCCATTGAAACAGTTTGTTTTATGTTTGTGAGCCGCTTATGAATTTGCTGTTAAACATACAGTTGGAGTCAATTGCATTGTTACAAAATTAATAGAATAATGATGTAAACTCAGTGAGAAAAGGTGTGCAGTTTTAGCCACTTTCTTGTTGTGGAAAATCATTTATATTCTGGTCTAGTTCCTCATACCTTAATGCTAAATCTCTGAGGAGAGACTGCAAAAAAGGTCTTGTAAATACAAACTTCTGCATGGAGTCTACTTTCTCAGGCAGAAAGGCGAGTATTTACTGTTGCTAGGAGTGCATTTGTGCAGATTTGTTTTGTTTTCCTTCATACCATGTTCTTTCCTCTCATCTGCAGCTTTGGGACCCACTCTTTAACAGCCCTTCCTTTTACAGAAATTTGGATAACGCGTACATCAACTGTTTGAAAAACACAAGGCTCAAGTAATAGCTCTCCTAGGGCTAGAGGTGTGGTTGGAAAACAAAATTCATAAGCAGCAGAGAGATGAAGGATTTTCCTAAGAGGCGTGGGGAGCAGAGAAAAAACAGGGAACAGGTCATCTTCAGAGCACCATGTCATCAGTATTCTTCCCGAGGGCCCTGAGGAGAGCCCTGGGCCTCTGAAAGAACTCAGTGTTTTAACTCTTCAATTATCTGCTGTTCAGCTTAGCAGACAAAGGAATTCTCTGGACCATTTATACTGATTTGTAAATAACATGTAGCACTGGAGCCATTCCAGCAGATAAAAGCAAGCACGCCAATATTTATATATTACTTTTTTTTTCTTTTTTTTTTTAAAGTACTTATTTCAATTAAATGACTTGATAATGTGGAGACTTAATTCCTACATGCCTGGCCTTGGAAACACAGCTCCAGAATTAGGGACCTGTGCTTTCCAATCAATTAATGGAATTTGTCAGATATCTCAGGACAGGGTCTATGTACCCTAGTACTATGTAGAGGGAAAACCTCTCCTGAACTTTTCTGCCAGTAATATATTTTCATTTGTTCAGGATTCATTACTATAATCTTTCTAAGGTATGTCTTACAGCTGTTTGTTGGAAAGAAAGGGTAAAGTTATTCTAAGAAACATGGCTACCCGCTTACCTGCTGTTCTGGAGCACTTTCCCACAAAGTGAAATATTTGGTGTTTATGTTAGAGGAATCAGGCCAGACCCATCAACCTACAAGAGGTGAGGTTTGACACAGCTCCACACTCCCAGGTCAAACTGAAGTGAGGTCAAGCATGCATTCCCAGTCTAACATGCCACCTCCTCTTGTGGTTTTGCCATTAGAGATGTACCATCTGCTATTCCTTGCCTGGCTCTAAGGGCACATCACTTTCTCACAGCTAGTTCAGCCTGATTGTTACCAATGCTGACGTGATACAATTTGTGGAATATTTTGAAACTTCACAAAGTGGAATATTTTGATTTAAGCTAAAGTACATTTAAGTTTCCTCTAAGTGGTTGCGGTTTTTCCAAGTTAGACATAATGTCCCTGAGATAGCACGTTTTCTTTACAACGGTGTTTTCTAGACTTTGTTCCTTGATGATGTTATCATCTTGTGTTTAGTATGATCTGTGCTGAATGGATGTCTCTTCCTCTGTAATCACCTCTCTTTGGAGTTTTCATCCATCTTAAAACCAAGGTCAAGCAGAGAGCTGGAGCCAGCTCCAAATTAGCAAGAGTTTTGACTATTGCAGAGTTTCATAACATTAAAATTAGACCTTGGAAAGTAATAGAATATGCATAAGATTTCTGGGACAATTTATACACAGACATGTAAGTAGGAAATGTATTCTGTAACCAACCTTTGTCTCCTTGCACACAATTGATGGGGATCACTCCTGCACACTCCCCAGACCTGACAAAGGATGCTTGATTTCTAGAACTCCAAAATGAGTCTTAGAGAGTTTTATTTATCAGCAGTCTCAGTATCAACATGCTTACTTGCATGCTCGCTCTCCCCTGGCACCACTGATGTAAGGATTTCTGACCCCTGGTCTACTCTAATGGACAGCAATTCTTGTCACTCACTCGGGCATCCCCAGTCAGTGGCACCCAGCCACACGGTGCCTGCAGTCCCAGCCCAGCTTGTGGCACCCAGACCTTCACTCACTCCCACTGCAGGCCCCATGGACATACGGACCCCCACAACTTGCAGTTCCATTCCAGTTGCTGACTCTTAAGTCTACTCACTCCTTTCTCTCCAGTCACTGTCACCCAGGCACATGGGCCTGACTAGAGGCTGGCACTCAGACTTCCATACAAACACACCCAAAATAGGAAAGTCCTTCACTCAGATAAAGAGTTACAAAGGAATTTAATAAGAAGATAAGATAATGCTGTGCTGAGTGGGAATGGCAAACAAGCACATGATGCAGCAAACTGTTCACAAACAACTATCTCCTTATCTCTCTGTTTTGCCACCCATGTTCCTTCCCAGATCACCTAGATCTTTCCTGTTCTTTGCCTTTGATTTCTCCCCTAAGCATCCCATAAGAAGTCTTGTGCAATACCAAAATGTTTTTCTCTTGCACCCCATAATATAGGCTGCAACCACTCTCCTGATGTTGCTGTGGTGTTGACTCCTGCCTGCACCCTGGGACTGAAGCTTTCCTGAGATAGCCCTGGGAGGGGCCTGGACAAGTTTCCCTTTCCTTCAGAGACCTTAATTTTGTTTCTTATCTGCCATTACGTCCCTGTGCTCTTCTGGGCTTGGGGGGACAGTCTTTGATGGGCTGATGCCTCTTGTGATGAGTGTGGGAGGAGCCAGGGCAGGGTATTACTTGGGCTACTCCTATGCCATTGTCTCTGTACTCCTTTGTGGGTGTGTGGACAAGCTTTTAGCACATAATCTCACAGCTGATGTCTTTCTCAACCTAATTATGGAGGTTTTAAACTTACAGTTTCCCTGGAGATGCAAAGTGGGAACTTTGCCTTTCTAGTCCTGTAATTATTGTTTCATATGTAATTCATAAACATTTGGGGGATGAGAACCTGCAGTATTCCCCTTCCCTAGGTGAATGATTTGATTAGTAACCCAGAGACATCAGATTTCTCTTTGTCTCACTCCTTCGGACCTAATAAATCTTGGGTTTCTTTCTGGACAGAGCCACAACTGCAAAAAGGAGTGGAGGGTGCATTTAGTCTCAACTGTGATTAAAGACTACTCAGGGTCCTCTTTACAAAAGCTAAGGCATATCCCCCTAGCCTCATTCCTTTCCCTGCTTTTGCAAGGCTTTGCTCAGTGTTAAACCTATGGTGAACGTTTTAGATCCAGCCTCACAGGTGATATCAGCAACTCTCTTCCAGGTTTCTGTGGGGAACTCAAGTGAGAGCTGGTATTCTGTCTGCTCTTCAGAAATACTGGTGTTTGTGCTGGGAGTTCCAGTGCAGCAGATCTGGGGTTGACAGATGGATGAGACTTGCTGCACAAGCATTGTATGTCTCAGAACCACTAACCCCATACGAGGTACATAGCAAACAGCTGCCCATGTGTGGTACAGCTGTGTCCTCTCTATGCTATAAATTTCCAATACATTTAATGCTGTGGCTCCAGTGAAACCACCACATTCATAGAATCGTAGAATGCCAGGTTGGAAAGGACCTCTAGGATTATCTGGTCCAACCTTTTAAGGTGATATTTAGTTTAAATGAGATGGTCCAACACATTGCTCCAGTATCCTGGGAAAAAAACCTGATAAGATGAGGTTTTCAGGTAGGAAACAGGGACCTGGCTGTGCAGTTTTAAACGTTAGGCACCAAAAATTTTCCAAAATCTCATTTTGGATCTGGCCCTAAGTAGGATGACCTGGGAAGTTAAAGACCTGTCAGACTGACAGGAGTCCCAGGCAAAATAATAGAAACGCTGATATCAGAGTTGCTTCAATAATGAATTAAAGAAAAGTAATGTAATTAATGCCAATCAACATGGGTTTGCAGAAAATAGATTCTGTCACATTGGCTTGTAATTGCATCAAAAAGATATTAAGTGTGGTTACTAAAGGTAATGCATTCAGACATGTGAGGCATGTGACTTGACAACACAACACTAAATCAAGCAAAGCCAATGATACAGATTCCCTATTTAAAACATTAGCTTAGGAGGTCTCAAAATGTAATGTTAAATGAGGAATTGCAATTGCACGTTGTCATTAAGGCCATTAGGTCTTAGGTCATTTCTTGGCTGCATACTTCTAAATATTTGTTGGTACCTTAGAAGGAAACTTACAGTCGTCATAGATACTTGCCAATGATACAAAGATTGAGGGAACGATTAATAACATTGAGTGAGATGTCCACTAAAGAGAAGCTCCCCACGTGATACTGTGTCAAAAGGACTAACACCATGAGCCCTCAAAGGATAAACAAAGAAATAATAAGCAGGAGTGATGATGCTGTAGTGCTGCTTTTTTCACCTTTTTAATAGCTGTGCCTGGAATGCTCTCTCCAGATCTATGTTAGCTCAATAATATAGCAAAATAACAGCCTGTTGAACTTCCAGGGAGAATGTTAAGGTTGCTTTGATCATAATCTGTCATTGCCTCTGTTCAGAAATGCCAAAAGAAGGCTCTTCCATCTGGCTTGGCAGTACTAGAAGGTGGAATTAGGTGAAATCAGGGGCAGGGTGAGGTCCTTTGCAACCTGAAGTATTCTGTGATTCTTCTAACAGATATGCTGTCATTCAACTAGGATGCAGCATGGCCAAGTGATATGGTCTGTTTTATTAAGAAAACTGAGTTCGACTATCAAAAGAGTCCCGTTTGTGAACTTCAACTCCCTGAAGGTATTCGTGATGCCCACGGGTTCTCTCCAGCCTCTCTAGAGGGTTTATACACTTGTTATCTCCTTGGATATCTGTAGATATGCAAGCAGAGTTTGTGTTATTCCCGTTCTGTGTATTTTTGCATATAGCGACACAAAAGATTGTGAGCCAGGATAATTCACTCATGACTGTGTGCCTATGTAATAACTTTAGAAAACATTATTGCTGCTATGGACTTAGTGTTTTATTTAAATGAAAATTTCAGGTTCCCTCTGAAAGAGTAGCAAAGGTACCCACACTATGATTTTTGTTGTCTAAAAAAGAATCAGGAGCAGCATGGAAAATTTATACAGAGGACTGAACACTACAAAAAGATGCTGTTCTCTTGGGGTTTTCTGATGCTGAATTTATATTATGGAATTCAAGGTTCATTGGAATGAGAAAGTAAAATTCCTCCATTAAATATTCTAAGCATTAGTTGATAGAAACACCATGGTTAAGAATGAAAGCAGTTTATATATCCGTATCACTTACTCCTGATGTTAATGGGAAGTAAAAGCTCTGTATTACTGTGCTATCAAATGTAGCCAGGCAGCTCAGAAAAAACAACATATACAAGGGAGTGCATATATTTCAGTGATGTCTTGCTGTGAAAGCCATCAACAATTTAATAAGACATTCCAGCATAACAAAGAAAACAAGGAAAAGTTCTAGTTAGTAGCTATTCTGAAAAGAGTCACTAAATACTATGATTTGAAGATGTGTCTCCTAATATCTTCTGTAATGTGCTGGTCTCAATACTAAATCAAGAAAGAAATGTCTAATGGCTGAATAGAATGTGACATCCCAGAAAGCTGTTGAAATCACTGTTTCTATGGAAATTTCTATGAGGGAAATCCAGGGGGCTGAGTGGATGTGCAAAAGTGTACATGAAAAGGAGTACTCTTGTGCCACATAGCAGATTTTCAGGGATATTGCTGAGATGGGTCATTCTGAGTGAGATGCTGTTGTGAATCACTCCAGATGCTGGGAACTTAAAAAGCTGACTCTGCTTATCAACAAAGAAAATGACCACAAAAGACTGGTATTGGAGGACGAGAAGATGAAGAGACAAATAAAGTATTTGGCAAGAAAAGAGCCAGCAGCTGCTACAGCATGAGTAAAAAGCACATTTGTTTGTTTCCCTATTGTTCAACTGAACTTGTTCATGATCCCATTGCTCTGAGGAGAACTGCTCCAGATCGGATGTCACTTACATCCAGCACTGTTGTAGCATGATATTCTTCCAATTCAGTCTGGGGCCAAATTATGCAGGACAGGCATGAGGAATTTAGTCATTAGGTACCAAGGTTGTCAAGTGACCAAAGGAGATGAGGGTTGAAGTCTACCAGTTCACTGTTTTTCTAGGGGCAGAGAATACCTGCTGAGCTGTGATTTTAAGCAATCTGGCTAATTGCACAGGAATTTATCGGCTGTTTGAAGGCCAAATGAGGCTAACTGCAGCTCAGCAGCTTTCTGTCTCCAACAATTGACTAGAAAGAAAGACAACATCCCAACATTAACTATTAAGCCAACTCTCATGTTGCAATACTCAGATCAAAGGTCTACAGAGATCTGGAACATCTATTCAGGGCTCACGCATCCATCATACGTGCATATATACAAACGACAGCCCACATTTAATACAAAAGAACCATGCAGTGCGTTTGAGTGTATGAAAATTTCAAAGCAGCTATAAATCCAATGTTACGTGCAAAACAATGGTGTTTCCTTGTATTGAAAATCTTTCCTTCCTATGCTGTGAGTCAAAAGTTTAGCAAAGCTGATGTATGCCAAACTTGTTTCCAAAAGCTGGAGGAGATAAAAGAACACCCCAAGCTAGGAGTAGCTAACAATGGTGACACATAAGGGACTGTACTGCTCCAAATGTTAAACATATGAGATAATATCAACATCAACATTGTCTCAGGAAACTCTGCATCAGACTCCTGGCCAATTAAGTAACAGGCACGGCAGTAGGATTTCACTTGAAATTTGGAGGGTTATCAAGAAATATGGTTAAGGGAAGGAGAGAAAAAAGCAGCTTCGAGTTCACCTTTTAGGAGTCTGAATTCAGACAGGCTGAGAGAGTTGAGGTTTTTCAGCCTGGAGAAGAGAAGGCTCCAAGGAAACCTTATAGTGACCTTCCAGTAACTGAAGGGGCTACAGGAAAGCTGGGGAGGGACTTTTTACAAGGATGTGTAGTGATAGGACAAGGTGGAATGGCTTTAAATGGGAAAGGAAGAGATTTTGATTAGACATTAGGAAGAAAATCTTTACAATGAGGATTGTGAGGCACTGACATGGGTTGCCCAGGGAAGTTGTGGCTGCCCCATTCCTGGAAGGCCAGATTGGATGGGGCCTTGAGCCGCCTGGTCTGGTGGGAGGTGTCCCTACCCATGGCAGGGGGGTTAGAACTTGATAGTCTTTAAGGTCCCTTCCAACCCAAACCATTCTATGATTCTATGAAGCCTTCATGGATTATGTCCTACAGATATGTAAGGATGGTAAGGCAGGCCCTCAGGTGATGCAAGGATGTACAGCTTCATAGGAGTTTTCCAGAACTACCTTTGCGGCTGAAGTTGTGGCCTTAATGAGAGCTTTTACTTTGCCTTCCACCTGCAAACAAGCACAAAGGCAGCGGGTGTCAGATCGTTGCGTGCTGTTATGTATGTGCATTATTCAGCATAACAGTGTCTCAGCTCTTAACGGTGGCTCTTGGCTCCTACTGCAAAACTGTGATGTTCATAATGCATCAGGTCAGAGGAACACCAGGACTCTGATTGTGTGGGTGTGTGTATTTTTTTAAAGCAATGCTGAATAAAAATAACCTTCTATGAGAGATTTATTTTTAAATAACATTGAGTAGCTCCGAATAAAACACTTTAAGCCAGATTGGTTGCCTAGGAATTGTCTCCTTGCTTAATTCCACTTTAACTATGTTAAAAGAAGGACTACAACTGTTCGAAAACAACCAACATGTTTCAACACATCTTTTATCACGGCAAACACTGTTTTGCTTTTTCACTCAGAAATTATTGATCTATTTTTATTCACGCTTTTGGAAGAAGCTTATCTTGCCTGTAGAGAAGTTCAGTCTGAAAGGCAAAATGGTAAGGAATATACAGGCAATTGGAAAAAACCCAAACCCTGATAGAATGCAAATGGCTTGTACAGCTTTACTGCAGGCATCTCTGTGCACCCTGCCTTCAGCAGCAGGACACACCTAGTGCAGCTCCCTTTGGGGGCCCAAGTTTGCATTAGAAAATCAGAATCATTTATGTTCTTTGGTAGATTCTGGTTGAGAAGTTGTTGAAGACTACTCCCATCTCTCATGTGGATCACTGACATCTGCCAAGCCCCTGAAAGAAAAATGCCTGAAGATGAACAATGCACAAAGGGAGGCTGCGCTGGATGCTGTGAGTGGTGAGTGCTGTGTTGGAAGGTGCTTCTCCTCAGTGCTGAGCCACCAAGGAAAGCATGCTGGTTTCTATCCAGCTCTAGGTCCTGTGAATAATTCCAGTGACTCACTTGGTTTTCACAGAAAGTATAGAAGCTTTAAGCATAGTATGTATGTATACATGTGGGTCCACTGTGGCCAGGGCATTTGAAATGGTTCTTCACCCAGAGGGTGGTGGAGCACTGGAATGGGATCTCCAGGGGAGCAGTCATCATGCCAAGCCTGACAGCATCCAAGAAGCATTTGGATCACGCCCTCAGCCCCACAGTGTGCATGTTGAGGTTGGCCAATGCAGGGACAGGAGTTGGACTTGATCCTCGTGGGTTCCTTCCAACTCAAGTCATTCTGTGATTTTATGAATTTCAGAGCAACATCCATCTTTTTAGAAGTGATCTGGATTTCTAGTCAGCTGTCCCCTTCTGCCCAGAAAACGCCTATCCCTTTCCAGTACTTTGTTGGCATGAAAACACCTCAAAACTCAGCTGCCCATTGTTAAAATCCAGAACACCTCCCCTCATCTAAAGTTATATCCTCTCTCCGTCTAAAATGACAGTAATTAGTCGCAGTGCCCATGCTGGAAGTGGAAACCCTGGGGGAAATCAGAACTGGAGCAGACTACATTTATTTCCCAAGGTATATATTTAGTTAATTTGGGGCCGATCGGAGTGGACATTTTTACTAGAGAAGCCATCAGGTGGGATGGTAGCCAGGGAAATACGCTGGGATGCCCGCAGGCTGGGAAGAGCTCTGGCACCCTCCTCCCAGTGGCACCCGGTAACCGAAATGCGGCTTTGCCAGAGGGAAGGCAGCAGCTTTAGGAAGCAGCTCCAAGAAGCAGTTTTGGGAGGCAGCTTCAGGAAAGCAGTTTTCAGAAGCAGGTTTGGGAAGCAGGTTCGAAAAGAAGTTTCGAAAAGCAGATTTGGAAGCAGCTTTGAGCAGCAGTTTTGAGCAGCAGTTTTGGGAAGCAGCTTTAGGAAGCAGTTTTGAAGTAGTTTTGGGAAGTAGTTTTGGGAAGCAGCTTTGGGAAGCAGCTTTGGGCAGTAGTTTTGGAAGCAGTTTTGAGAAGCAGCTTTGGGAATCAGCTCTGAGAAGCTGTTTTGGGAAGCAGGTCCGAGAAGCAGTTTCAGAAGCAGCTTTGAGAGGCAGTTTGGGAAGAAGCTTTGGAAACAGCTTCGGGAAGCAGGTTCTTGAGGCGGCTTCGGGAAGCGGGTTCTTGAAGCAGCTTCGAGAAACAGTTTCGGAAGCAGTTTCGGGAAGGAGCTTCGGGAAGGAGCTTCGAGAAGCAGCTCGGGCAGCAGTTTCGGGAGGCAGCGCGGTGCCCCCGCCGCCCCGCCCGCCGCCGAGGGAGGAGAAGGGAAGGGGCCGCCCCCGCCTCCCCCCGCGCTGCCGGGGCCAGCGCCGAGATGGATGGGCACGTCCTGGGCTGGATCGTCCTCCTGTGGCTCGCAGGTAGAGGGCGGCGGGCTCCCCACCGCCTCCGGGTGCCCGCGCCGTGCCCTCCTTGGGGGAGAAAACGGGGAGCTTTGGGGAGATGCCCTGATGGGATGCAGGAGGGAGCCAGCGTGGTCTGGGGGGGGGACTAGGATGCTTTGGGGAGATACCCTGGTGGGATGCAGGAGGGAACCAGTCTGGGATGGGGGGCACTGGGATGCTTTGGGGAGATGCCCCGGTGGGATGCAGGCGGGAACCAGTCTGGGGTGCTGGCGGGGGGTCCTGTCGGGGCCGTCCCACGATGCGGTTTGCGGGGTCTTGGGAATGGGGGAAGGCATCCAGCGGCTCCCGCCTGCCCTTCCCGGCTGCCGGGGGCGCTCGGGACGGTGGCGGTGCCCGGGCAGGGAGCGCGGAGGGAGGGGGAAACCGAGTGTCCTTGGCCACCGTGCAGGGGGGGATGGCGACAACCCTCAGCCCTCTCCCGCCGGGCCGGGAACAATCGCAGGAACTTCTTCCCCCGTGTCCCGGCCGCGCACACCCGTTTAAAAAGGTGTGGGAGGAGAGGGGCTTCCAGCGGGGCAGGATCCAGCCTTCCCGGTGATGGAGAGGGTGGTGGAGCACTGGCAGTGGTTGCCCAGGGAAGTTGTGGCTGCCCCATCCCTGGAGGTGTTCAAGGCCAGGTTGGATGGGGCTTTGGGCAGCCTGACCCAGTGGGAGGTGTCCCTGCCCATGGCTGGGGGGGTAGAACTGGATGAGCTTCAAGGCCCCTCTCAAACCAACCTGTTCCATGGTGCAGCTGTGCCCAGGCCTTTGTGAGCTTAGGATGGGGCCGCCTCCCCCAGCACAGCTTCACAGCCACCTCAGAGGAGGGCGTGCAAGCCCTCCCTAAGCAATGGAGAGAAGGGCAGGGAGGGCTTGGTGGTGGGGAGACAGAGGGCAGGGGGCACGAGCTGGAAAGAGGCAGGAAAGGAGAGGGTAGGGATTTACAGTGGAATGAGAGCATCAAGGCAGCTGGGAATCGGGGAGAAAGAGGGGTCCCTGTACAATCAGTGGCAGAATTTGCCTTCTCTGAGCCAGTGCAGCAGTCAGGAAGCTTTTGGAAAAGCTGCAGCAGGCTGACTTAGCCAGGCAGGCTGGTTACAGGCTGGAAGAAGGAACAGACACACTTGGATTAAGTGGCATATATTTCCCACCACTACCATCATATCCCACAAAAAGACCTCAGGCTCTTCCTATTCAGACTTAGGATTCACAAGCAGTAAATTTGGCTTTTAGTCATAACACCTCTCTCCCACCACCCACCCACCCCTTTCCTTGCTTTTTCACTCTGAGTCATCTTCAACACCGGTGCCTGCCTACTGCTCCCTTCCAGGGTTTCACAGCCTCATCTGGGGCTTCTGCAGCTTCCAGCTCATCCTCCCTCCTTTCCTCATTCCCTGCCTCCCTCCCTGCCATTTGGCTGCTTCCGAACACATCCCACTTCACGGAGTTGGTCTGGAGTGCCAGCGCACCCACACCTACCACTCCTTTCCTACTAGCCATAGTAGTGTGCTGATAAATAGCACCGAGGGACTGGTAAAGGAGTGCACTGCATAGATAAACATGACATTACATTCCTCCCTACACGGCATTACATTCCTCCCTCTTTTAAAAGAGCTTCATTATCTGGACATGTCTGGCTAGATCAGGACTTTTCCATCAAGCTAAAAAGCTGGGCTGTTGACACCTTTCTCCTTCCATTAAAGATAGTTCATGATTGCTGGCAGCAACCGCTGTTTGGAGCATGCAAGGTCTCTGCAGACAGAGAGGGAGATACTGCTGCAATAAGAAGACCTTCCAGTCTCCTCTACTCCTGAGCTTTTGAGACAGGACTGTCTGCTGCTGGTGCTGTCGACCGCGGCAGGCAACAGGTTAGCTGTAGCCGTGTGCTGAGAGATGGAGGCAGCCAGCATCAGCTTGCTCCCCTCCAACCTCCTGCTCGCTGCCGCCAAGCGATATAGGCGCTGCTGTCCTTTTTCACGGATGAGGGAAAGCAAATAAGCCAAGGTTTGTGTATGAGTGAGAAAGTGCGTACGTGTGTGCACAGATAAAGGAGAGAGGCTAGCAAACATAGACTCAAGATTTGCCTCTCCCCAGTAGCTCAGCAAAGGAATGAAAGGTCTGCATCAAGGTAAGGAGCCCTAATCCAGTTAGAGTGCTGCCCTCCACGCTGGGAAAGAGAAGTGGGGGTTGGGAGGTGTAGGGGCCGGAGTTAAGAGGCAGAATGCAAGATGGGTTGGAAGCAGGGAGACAAAAGAGAGCAAGAAAGAGCGAGAGGCTCTCGCCCCCTTCTCTCCCCTCCTCCCTTCTCGAGGTGGGCTGAGAAATTTCTAATCAGTGCTCATAGTTGCTTTCCTCCCAGCAGTAATTTCTCTCTGTCCTTTACCTATTTTTTTTCTTCCCCCCCTTGCATTTATCTTTTTCTTCGTTTTGTGCACTGTGACTTTTTAGTGCAGTTTCAACAAATCCTACGTGAGCTGCAGTGGAATTTGTTTGGCTTCTCTTCCTCCTGCCCTGCTTTCCCACGTGCCTAAAGCCAGTGTTTTAATAACAACAGCAAAAAGAACGAAGAGCAGGTCATCCTTTATTCCTTCCTGTGAAGTGACACAGGTCGAGATATGTGTAGAACTGTTCTCATTTCAGAAAAAGAAGACACGGTTCTCCAAGGATTCTTGAGCCCCTGTGTAAAGCTGTTTCTTGTAAACTACAAAGTGCAGCTTGATTCTGGAATGAATCCTCCCCTCTTGTTTACCATTATTCTTAATGCTGTAATTCCTAACGTGTTTGAAATCAGAGAGAAGTGTTGCACTGGAGACTGAATTCCAGTTTTACCTGTGGAATGAGCAAAGTGCATTTACTTCCACCTCATGAGTCAGGCTAAGCTTAGAAAGATTACAGTTAGAAGACTGCCCACATTAAAATGTGATCTTCTCTCAGTGTTAAGTGATTTTTCACCAATAATTTAGCAGTTGGTACCTGTTTACTCTCTGTGTGCAGAAGAGCCACTGCAATGCAATGATATAGTACAAAGGTTGTAGATTACTACCTCTCCTTTCTCAGCCACAGTTTGCAAGAAGAGTCAGAGAAGGCATGCTGGAAGCTTTGCTTTTTCCTGGCCAACTGTGCAGGTTTTCTTGGGAAGGCATGGAAATAGATTGTTTTATCTGCCGTGATTTAAAGCATGTGTATAATCATAGTGTAGCTAGGAAGAAATCTCACATTTTTCTTTTATTCCTATGAGCTCACCTCACTGGGACTGGCACCAGTGGAAATTGCAGTGCTGTCCCAAGGACAGTGGTTACAGCTTGGTGTTGTCTCTTGGAGAGACTCTTTACGTTTCCTGTTTTCAGGCTTCTGGTGGTGACCAGTTGCTGAGTGATAGCACTGGGAATGATTTCTGGAATGCTGAACCATGACTATAAACCAGTGGACATATGACAATTGTAACAGCTTCCTGATAGTAGTAAGAAAGAGTGGATTTGATCTGGTAGCCAAAGCTGAAATAATTCACCTGAAAACAAACTTGCAGGGCAACTTTGGTGAATGTGTAAAAGGGGCAGGTTGTAAGAGATTGTAACAAATGCGGAAAGCTAGTAAAGCGAGATCAACAACTAGAAAAGCCAAAGACATGTCCTGAACTCTTTTGAAAGTCCTTATGCAGTCCTTGCCTTTTCAGGGCCGTGTACATCCATAGAGAAGTCAGGAGCATGAGGCATCTTCGGGGCAGCATCACAAAGAATGGGGAAGAGCAGGGAATATTCCGATGCCTACTGCAGTCAGTTTGCAGAGTCTGGGCTTTGTCCTACATGGAGTGGTTTTGTATTGAGGTTCTGTGCTGTGAGTGCTGGGCGTACAGGGCCATGCTTTTCTCTGACTGCTTTGGTTTTGCCTCTTTTCAGGTTAGGCAGTTAGTGAGCTGAAATTCTCAATTTTGCAGTGAAGCTATAGAAAGCAGTATCCCTTTTTCAGTCCAGCTGCAGCTGACCTATTTAGGCATCGGTTTCTTGCTGACCAAAAAATTTGATAATTAGTGGCCATGGAGGTAAGAACACAAGTGTGACAGGAACCAGACCAAGACATCCAATTCATTTCCCATCAACACAATCTGATGGCTTTTTTTGATAAATTGCATGGGTTGGATTTATTCCAGGATGAGCAGATAAGAATCTGTACAACACAATCTCAGTGATCCTGCTGGCTCTCCGTTCACCTATTTACACATCTCTTTATCATCTCTGACTTTCCAGTCTTGAAGCCCAGGTCTTGCACTTTGTGCTTCAAATCTTGATCCACATTTGCAAATGTGGACGGTATGCCTGTATTCAGTGGAGGGGTTGGGAAAGAACTTGACGCATAGTAGCCAAGGCACACAAAAAGAAAGACACAGCATCCTTTTGCCCAACAGTTTATTTCGTTTGGGGAAGTTATATAAACTACCCTAGGGCAGAGTCTCCTACCAATGAACCTATGCTTTTCTGCCAAAGCCCTTAGGTATAGGTGAGGAGTAATTTTCCTGAGGTGCCTGGTTCAGGACCCAAGGACTTAGGTCCTTCTGTGTGCACAACTGCCACTTCTGTGAATAAAGGTGCATGAAACTGGGGGATGTAATTTTTGTAGTTTCATAGCATCAGCTGTGCTGCTTCAGGCAAGTGGCAAGGTGAGCCGGGTAATTGTGAAGAAAGATGTGATGCATGCACAGATAGGGAGACCCATGCTGACCTGAAGAACAGTGTGTGCTGCCTTCTTTTGGACTCAGATCTTATGTGCTAGAAGGATGCTGTCTGAGACCTATTACACTGAACTGCGGTATTTGGCTTTGCTGTTATACACTAGTGATTCAGATCAATGTTATTTGAGTTAGATTATATTTAAGGCCCCTTCCAACCCAAACCATTCTGTGATTCTATTCATAAAGGCTAACTTAAGGCTGTTTAGTGAAGCTAAATCTTCTTGGGATTCATCTAGCCTCAGGGAGGCACAGGTTTCTCTAGAGGGCAATGGAAAAGCAAGAGGCTATATTATCACCTCTCAATTGCTTTCTCTCTTTTACTTATAAAAGGCGCTTATGAAGATCAGGCTCACAGAGCTCAAATGCGCCCTTACAAATATCCCCTTTATAATCACATCCTGGAATGTTCTTTAATCACCACTGAAATGTATTAGTGATAGCTTGTGTGTAATGTTGATTGCATAGTTTGAATGCATAATGTGAGGACAGTTTAGGAAAAAAGATGGAGAAAGGCGACAAATGCATGTTGCTGATGAGAAACAGACAAACCTCATACAATTACATTTCTGAAAAGTGATTATTTTTAAGCTCTTTCTCTGTGAGTATATATACACACATACTCTCACACACACAACCATCGTTTCTTATTTTTTGAGAGTAAGGGTATCTGTGTTTTTAAGATGCAGTTAATTAATATTTGCAAACCTTTTTCTGGGGATTTAGGAGAACAAGAAGGAAAGAAAGCAAAATTGTCACGTAGCCATGAGACTCCCACAAGCTAGATTTTTTCTTGTGAAAGTTCTGAGATTGTGAAATTCACAATGAACAGGTTGCTTATCTAGAGTGCAGGAATTAAATTTCCATGATGATTTTTTAAATAAAGGCTAATCTTGCTCTGTCTGCATTAGTCAAAACATAGCAGAGCATGCTTCAATTTCTTTTTAGTCCTACTTGTATTAAACTAGACAAAAAGCTGCCATGGTGCTGTCACTTAAGCTTGTCATCTTTTTTCATGTCTTTTACTCTTTTTTGCTTTGCTATATGATCAGCCCACAGTTTTGTCCTGTGATACATCTGAAGCTTTTCTTATCTTGGTTATCTCTTTGAAGAATTGAGGTCAGTAGTTTCTTCATGAGCTTGAGGAAGGCCTAAGCAGACCTATATAATTCATGTGCATGGACATAACTGTCCATGACAGGCTGAGAGAGTTGGGGTTGTTCAGGCTGGAGAAGAGGATACTCCAAAGAGACCTTATAGTGATCTTCTAGTACCTGAAAGGGGCTACAAGAAAACTGGGGAGGGACCATTTACAAAGGCTTGTAGTGATAGGACTAGGGACAATGGGTATAAACTGGAGAGGAGCAGATTTAGACCAGACATAAGGAGGAATTTCTCCATGCTGAGAGTGGTGAGACACTGGCATAGGTTGCCCAGGCAAGCTGTGGCTGCCCCATCCCTGGAGGTGTTGGATGGGCCAGGGCAGCCAGGTTGGATGGGGCCTTGGGCAGCCTGGTCTTCTGGGAGGTGTCCCTGCCCATGGCAGGGGATTTAGAACTTGATAGACTTCAAGGTCCCTTCCAACCCAAACTATTCTATGATTCTATGATAACTGATAAGGGTAAAGCCACCATCTTGCTTTAACACAGTTGAACATCCTTTTGGCCTTTTTGATGGGCCCTGTTTCAGCAGTGACGCACTATGTGAGTCCAGTCCAAGCATTTTTTTTTTGGCAGAGGAAATGACAGGTGTATAATTTTGCAGTTCAGCCATATATAATTATATATAATTTGACTTAAATAGATTTAGTTTCCACTCCTCCAGTCTCTCAATCTAAGGTACTGTGTTGCTCTTAAATGCTATTTCTAGAAAGGATCCTAAAATAATACTTAAGAAGTTAATAAAGAGCTTGGGATAGGATATGAAGATGCCAGATAATTTATTGCACATCTCCCAAATGCTTTTGGGTAGAAAGAGGCTTTCTTTTCTTTTCTTTTCTTTTCTTTTCTTTTCTTTTCTTTTCTTTTCTTTTCTTTTCTTTTCTTTTCTTTTCTCTTCTCTTCTCTTCTCTTCTCTTCTCTTCTCTTCTCTTCTCTTCTCTTCTCTTCTCTTCTCTTTTCTTTTCTTCTCTTCTCATGGGAGTAGAGGGAGAAAAGTTAGTCAGATGAGAATTTGCTAAAGCTCAGCTAATCATTTATTAAAGCAGTCCCTGGCTTGCCAAACTCATTAATCTCATTAACAGGAAAGGAGGGCTATGGCGCACGGGTAGCTGAAAGCACTGTGTTTACTAAGCAGTGTACTTCGTTCACAAGGGAAAGATTTAAATATTCACTGTGTCACTGTTTTATCCCTGAAGCTGAAGTAACGCGATGAGTCACTTGATCAGCTCATGTCACATGCTGGTTTTGGCCATAGAATGTGTGGGGTCAGGCAAAGTGTTACCAGATGCAGGTTTGACCTGGACCAATTCATTTTTCAAGGCATTCATCATGTCTTTGCATTCAGATGCAACCGGGGAAACACGAGTCTCTGGATAAGAGACAATAACACAGCATCACCACTTGGTTTGCCTTGAGACACAAGTGGTGATGTTCTCTTAGTGCTACACAACCCTCATGTTTCTGCCTCTCTAGTCCATGGGCAAAGGAGGTCTGGAAGGAACATCCCAGCTGCCACTTCTTGCGTTATATTTCTGTCTGTGCCTCGGGAAGGTGGAGGAGGTGCTTCGTGCTCTCTGTCTTTCCCGTGGGAGCATCTTGTTGGGACCTCGTCTGTGTTGTGTGGCGCTCTGGAGAACACCCATGCTTCAGTGTTTGCATTTAGGTTCAGGCACTTCTGGCAAAGCTAGTCACATCTGTGCAACTTCCACATGGCACAAGTACAGTATGCATAATGTCACGCATACGCATTTATCATATGCATAATATATTATTTCTTTGCCATTTTACCCTTGTGCACTGCAAGCCTTCACATAGTTCCCAGGGTCAAATCCTACCTAGATCAGTAACTCTTTGTTAGCATCAGTGCCTGTCTTGCCTCTCTGAAAGATGCTTTCTCCGAGGTTCTATCCATACTGTGGTTTTGTCCTCTAACTGGTATTTATAGGCTTTGTTATGATTTATAGTTTGGACATTGATAACTTGTTGAAATGAATGTTCAGTGTTGGTCCAGCATCCTCAGTTCTGACTGAATTGGATTTGGATTCCTGATCATGAGGTTTCTGTTTCCTTTTGCTTTTCAGGTCTGCAGCTGTCTTCAACTTGACCTCGTCCTTTTATGCCTGCTGTTGTCATGCTGTTGATGCATTTATTGCTCCCAGTCTGTTTTAAGCTCCAGTGCTATAGTCTGTGCCTTTTTTTCCCCCATCCTAAAGATATCTCCTGTCATTTCAGTTTCTTTTGCCAACTTCCATCTCCTTTTCATCTCTGGTTTCTGGAGTGGATGGTTTATTTTTGCTGTCTCCATTTCCTCTCTTCTCTACATCGTTTCTTAATCTCCTGCAACCTGGCTCCAGCCCTTTGAAGTTATTTTGACCTAGGCTGAGACACCTTCAGCATCTTCTAGCCAACTGTAAGCTTCCTGGTTCCATGATTGTCATCCTACTTATCCTTGTAATTCCTATACTTACCCTGGTGCTTTATCCTTACTCTCTCTTTTCATCTTTTTTTAGCATTTGCCTTTCTCTTATATTGCTTCCTGACACCAGGAAGCAATTCTTTGTTCTCAGTCTTTCATTCCTTCCTAAGAGTCTCTTAAGACCGTCCATGTTGTGTAAAGATCATCTGCTTTTTCCTCTTGGATGTTTCCTTGTGTCTTGTTCTCTTTTTCACTTTGCAGTGCACCGAGCCTTGGCTTTTGTGGTAACTGCATGTAGGGAGCTGCCATCATCAGCATTTCCTATACTGAAACTGGTTCCCTTCTCTTGTATGAACCACCACTGTCAGGTTTTGCTGCTCCTCAGCTGCAGAGAATGCTCTGCTTACCAACTCCTTCTTTCTTAGATGCCTCATCCTTGCTCCTGGGCTGTTTTTGTGCCTCCACAGGCCAACATATCCCTGCTTGGGAAGGTGTCAGTGTATGTTTCCAGTGTTGTGTAAGCAATCTCAGTCATTGCTGCCTGCAGCGCAAGGAGGATCGAAGCAATGAAGGGCATGCGTGGGAGACTTTGGTCATTCGCCTGCGGGTAGATGGAGTACCTCACTCTCTTGAGGGCTCTGTGCTGGCATTGCTCACTGACTCTTGGCTTCTCCCTAAGCTATACAAGGATGTGGTGGCAGTCCCATGCATCTTCTCTGGGACCTTAATAAATCAACTTCAGGTTGCAGCTCTCTTGTCAGCTGGTAGATAAACATTATGAGTTGAAATCTACCATATCTCTGAGAATGTGAAAAACTGGAGTGTTTGGGCCATTTTTCTCCACACCTCCTACATGGAGCAATTTCTCTCAGTGCTACATGCCAGGCCTGGCAGGAGCTGTGTGATTTGGATCCACTCCTTTATGCATCTCTAGAGTTTGGCAGAGCAAGCAACACTAACTGGGCACCAGTGCACAACAGGCTGGGCCAGGCACTGTGCGCTGCCTGGCTTCCAAAGAGGAGGTGTAATGCCACTGAAACTGGGAGGGGTGTGTCTTATTCTGCATTGGAGTTGTTACAAACTCAGAATTTGGCCCCTTGGCTGACCTGCTGTAGAAGTGGAGTATGGCAGTCCCTAAAATATCTCTTCCTTACCTGTGAACCTGCCACAGAAGCTGTGACTCGTCACCCCACTGTTTTATGGTCTCTACAGAACATAAGGATGCTACATCTGAGCATTCAGCGCTATGGTGCTGTGTTTTTCCTTGTGGCTGTGGGCTATGAAAAAAAGCAAACTTCTGCTGCCAGTGTCTGTGCACTGAGGAGTATTGCACCCTAGCACCTGAAACAGATGGACATTTTAATTTTGTATATGTGGGGAGTGTGATGCTATGATAAAGTGCAGTAGCTCCCTCCTCAAGCACTGATAAAGCATTTGACACTCATGTTTTTGTCTTTTAGCTGAGGTGGAAGGGTTGCAGGTCACCGTGCCCGAGAAGAAGAAGGTGGCCATGTTGTTTCAGCCTGCTCTGCTTCGCTGCCATTTCTCTACATCTTCCACCCAACCGGCTGTGGTACAGTGGAGGTATAAATCTTACTGCCAGGACCGGATGGGAGAAGCTTTGGGTATGGTGACTTCTGGTTTACAAACGATGAGCAAGAGGAACCTGGACTGGGATCCCTACCTGGACTGTGTGGACAGCAGGCGGACAGTCCGTGTCGTGGCCTCCAAACAAGGATCTGCCGTCACTATAGGGGACTTCTATAAGGAAAGAGATGTCAGCATTGTCCATGGTAACTGCTCCAGTGAGGTTTGGTGGGGTTGGCATGGACCCTTAGCAATTTCTGATACTGGAAGTTGGCAGTAATTGTTCAGGTAACTCCCCTAGTAAAAGCTGCTGGAAGGGGATTGTTCTAGGTCAGACATTTAGGATTCAACCACCAAACCTAGACCCAAAGGTCATTTCCTTTGGTAATTCCCTTCATCTGACTAAAAGTAAGTCTGCAACCCTGATATGGTATTCTTTTCCTTTTCATGGAGTGGAAGGGTTTATTCTTGGCTTCTGCATACTGTTCTGTATATAGATATTCCTTAACAAAGGGCTGCCAGCAAGGAAGGTATGAATTCAGTCTCTGTGGGCTATATTTTTTTTCCTTCCAAACTCTACTGAATTTTTTTTTCCAGTTCTGAAATACCAAAATTATCTTACTCCTCATGTTTTCTCAGCTGTGGACTTCACCAGCTTCACCATTATGAACCTAAACCCATACAGCCTTGGGCAGCATGAAAGGAAGAGATTTCCATGGGGTAAAATCGAGTTGGGTGGAGAGGGGGGTGGCAGGATCCTTAAACATTTGATCTGGAAGGCTGTGAGAGACACAGTCCCTTAAAAGTACAAGGCTTCAGCTTGACTCAGGAGACCACCTAGCCAAAAGTGGAGGCTCCTTGGTGAGGAAAGCACGTGCTGGGCCTTGGCAAGGGGTAGTGTTTTACTCTGTCTCTATGTAACCTCTCGTGGATGACTGAAGTGCTGTAAAGGAAACACTAAGCCCTTCTTGCATGGCAGGAACTGTTGGGACCCCAGGCCTTAGGTGATAGGAAGGACAGAGAGTGACATCAGTTAACCCTTCTGCTGTTGGCACTTCCAGAATGAGTTGCCTCTGCAGCAGTACTTGTCTTCCCACTTACAGCCAGAGAGTCCTGAGCATGTTGTTTGTTCCCTGAGTGCTGTGATATTCATCATCTTAGCAAGGAAATGAAATAGACTGGGACATGGAGATAGACCCAGTGCTTTCAACACTTCCCTTTTCCCATAGGCATTGGAGGTAAAGCCTGACTTTTTTTTTTTCCCTTCTCAGATGCAGATCTTCAGATAGGGAAGCTGATGTGGGGAGACAGTGGGCTCTATTACTGCCTTATTATCACACCAGATGATGTGGAGGGCAAGAATGAAGAATCAGTGGAGCTGCTTGTACTTGGTAAGCCCTCTTGCCAGATTGCTTTTTCAGCAGATAGCTGATATATCTTTCCTTCTGCTCCCTCGCTCTCTCTATATGCCTGTGCACCATATTACTATGGGTTTAAGGTCTATGTAAAACAGTCCCTGCGGTACCTTCACCATTGCCTTGCACCTTGTGCAGTCATTCACACCTAGGCAAAGTGGGTGGCAAACACTACCAAACCAGAATAGTAATGTTTACACCCACACTGCTCACACGTTGCACAGGCATAAATGACTACAGAAAGTGCAGGGCTGTGGAAAGTCAGAACCCTTGTTTTTAAGGCATAAAACAATAAACTTACAGCGAAGTGAACACTTGAGACAGAGACTTTTAAAAATAAAACACCCAGAAGCCATAAAATTATGTGCTGTTTGCAGTCTTTTAACATTCCCTTCGTCCCACTCTTCTGACCTGTGAGGATGTCAAGAAGCAACTGTGTTTATCTGCCTGACTGTGTCAGGAAGGTTTTTCTGTCTACCTTATTATACTTGTCCAGTTAGAGGTGCAGTTTCACAGTCACCCTAATGAAGTTGAAGCTGGCGCTGCCACTAAAAGGACCTGTCCTCTCTGCGGTATGTATGCTTGACTTTGTGTTTCTGTTAAGCTCCCTTTAGTGGTGTGGTGAGCGAGATCAGTTTCTTTTGTATTTGCAGGGTCAGCTTTCAGTGCTGGCTTCCACAATCCAGCTCACTGTAAAGGTTAAGAAAGCACCCATCCCAGCTTGGGGAGAAAAGCAGAGTGAAATGGGCCTTTCAGAGAATTTTTTTGACGCTGCCTTGAGCCAGCAGTAGTACTTCACCCCTAGACTGCCCCAGGAGAGTGAGATGAGTTTTTCCCAACTTACCTTAAGACATGTTGACACCAGTGTTTGTCTAGTCAGCATGCCTGCATGCTTTTGGGATGTGCAGATTCTGTACATCCTTCTCTGGAGGAAGTGTTAAATGTCTTGGTTCTGTAGTGTTTAAGTGATACGTAGAGACATGATAGAACATGACTGTCAAGTGCCCTTAGTCTAATGGCTAAGGTCAGAATTTAATTGGCATTTGTATTTGGAGATGTAGTTGTTGTCACAAAGTAAACCAGATTGAATGGGTGAGTGACTGTAACAGTGCCACCACCTCCCCTCGCTCCTTCAGAGACAGTCAAACAATGGACAACTGGAGGATGGGTCCCTCCAGAAAGCAGTGTCACACTCCAGTCTAAATCCACAGAGTGGCTGCGGATCAGATGCTGGTTAATAAGAGGCCCAAGACTGACCTCTTAGTTTGGGTGAGGTTACTGCCAGCTGGCAGTTGTAGCTGTTACGTAGCCTCTTCAGAGGTGCTGTCTGTGGCTGTTTGGTGGTGGGCTGCTGAATTTTGTCCTTCCTTCACCTTCCTGTCCAGGATTTGGTGTCTTGCTCTTATGTCTGTCTACAACTGTGCTTAGACACCCGTGAGGAAGCAGTGCCATGGTAACAGTAAGAATCTGTTTTTCCGTGTGTATAGAGACTATGTGAGGGGAAAAAACAAAGAAATACCTTCCTCTGAAGCTGGCTTAATGGTGTCCCAGACCCCAGTTCATTGTGGTTACACTGGGACTAAACTCATAGCTTAGGCTGTGTTATCTTGACTATTTCTGCTCTTCTGTTCACTACAGCCTGTGGGTCTGACCTTGCACTTTGTGCAGCACTCTGCTAAGTTTGGCAACAGCATGAAAGCATACTTGTCGTGGGCATACTTTGTTCTGTCTCATGCTGTTTGGTGCAGCTTGTGCAAATTTCTTTTCCTGGGTAGTGTGTACGGAGGCAACATTCCAGCTTTCGGAGTGATTCCAGGTTACCTACCCATTTTCCCTCCCTTCCTTCCTCCTTTTTTTCCCTTTTCCTTTTGTTTTCCCCATTGATGGCTAAAGGAGAAAGCAGCCAGTGGGAAAAATACCATTTCTTAATATTCTGGCATCTTCTGGGACAATTTTTATTCCAACATGCTGCTTGGAGAGAGGCATGAGTACAGAAGTAGATTGGAGCGATTCTGCAGTCCTAGGTGACATGCGGTAAAAGGGTTTGGTTTGCTGTTTTGCTGTTTGATGCTCTTTGGTTGGAAAACAGGTTCCCTCTTAGAGTGGTTGGAACACTGGAGGGATTGTGTCTGCAAGAGACACTACAGTTCCTGCAATACGTTGCTGCTTGCTCACTGCTGGTGGTGGTCTTTCAAATATAATTAACATTGCTTATCTTGGGGCTGCTTCACGATTTAAGCATGGGTTAGAGCTTTGAATAGCGTACAGATTCTACCCACTTGTGTTATCTTTGGGGAAAGAGAAAAATCAGAATGGAATAGGAAAGAGGAAAATATCCCTTGTAGTCCTTTGATATTATGCCAAGATGAAAGGTGTGTTTGGGTTTGAGAAAGGTAATGCTGGACAGTGCAGTCTAATGTCATGTAGAAACCTTGAAAGTTCTGAGAGGCAAAAATGGCAGATATCTAATAGCATCGATAAATGGATGGACATTTGCTCAGCTCAAAGTGGAGGATCCTGCTTTTTTATACAGTGAATTACACTGTTAGAAGTTGGTCAAAAGCTGCTCTTTCACAACTTGGAGCAAAATCCAAAAGCTGAGTGAAGTACTATGCCTTCTTTCCTTAGGGAAGTAATCACAGAGACTTCCAGTGAATACTAAGGAGCCAGTCTGCCTGGGTCATGACTGGATTGCATGTTGAGTTTTGTCATCTGGATTTGCCACATTGACATCCAGAGCGGCTGGACAGCCCTAAGTTGCGCCCAGGAATCCCATGTGCTGTCTTCATTTCAGGCCTATTTCAGAAAAGCACATAAGCACTTACTTATATCCATTTGTACTTGGCAAAGCTGATAGGATTTATAAGCATACCTGATGTTAAGCATGTGCTTATGTGCTTTGCTGAAAAGACCATTCAGTAGGTTTTACTCAATCAGGGAATTTAACCCTCTAATGGAATCAGTGCAGGCAAGGGAAGCAGGGATAGTAACCTCTGTGCCTCAGAAATACAGAAGGAGGTTGGCTGGTGGTGAACCTCCTGTAGAGTAAGGAAAGAATTTATATTAAAAAGTATTATTATGCTTTACTTAAGTATTTGTACTTTGGTGGCATTTGGAATTTTCAAACAGGTTCTGGCAGGCTGGAAATTGTATGAACTCTGCTTCTGTTGGAGCAGGACTAGGCTACTGCAGAGCTTAGCAATTCCACAACAGGAGTCAAGTGGTGCTGTCTGTGCTCACTAGAAATGTAAACTCCTTTGCTGACCATACAGTTGGGGTGGTGAATCCATATATAACTTTATACGTTTTCATTTTTTTAGAACTAACATGGTTGAATCAAAAAGGCTGAATCCTAAGTTTAAGAAAGCCTACTTAGTAGCTAGCAGCTGAACATCCTGCTTCTAGAAACATAGTCAGTGCTATTAATAAAATTATTATTCATAGCCCCCATGTGCTGCTTTTTATACAAGAATGTCAATGGACTTCAGGAAAGTCATTCATTGCGGCCTTTGTCAAACTGCAGGTGCACCAGCGCAGTCAGTGCAGGGTGCTTAAGAGTAACCTTTGATTCAGAAATGCAGGGCAGTGTCAGAGGAACCCCATCCTAACTTCATGTGACCCAGCACACATCAAGAAGCAGTCTAGCTTCATTGTGTGTGATTGCCTGTAACTCAGTAAGCCTTTCTGAGAGCCAGAATATCAGGTTCCTGTGGAAACAGCAATACTGCTCCCTTCCTAAGCTCTACAACTGTAGAGCAACGGCTGCAGGTATAGCTGGCATAGCTGGCTACCCTGAAATCCGTAGGTCTGTGCAAGCTCGGCAATGTTTGCATGACAAGATTTTACATAGCTTAGACATGCTTCATTCTCAAGGACATACCACATTCCTGGAAGAGGCAGGGAAGTGATCCAGTAATCCCAGTTGCTGGTTTGATACTTTGGTTAGCGACTCATATGCTTTGCTAGACAGCTATTGCCTGCTTTTCTTTTGTCCAATTTGGCAGCTAATGCTACATAAATTATAGATTAGTGAAATATTATTTTATAATTAATCTTTTAGAAGCTTCAGCTTCTACCATTTTTATGCTTTAGATGACAACAATTAGCACGGTTTTTTTTCTAATTTCTGAAGTGAACAAGCACTTAACATTGGTAAACAGACATCTTTGGTAGTTTGTATTACCAGCCAGTGTCAATATAGGCTAAACTCAAAATTTGTCAAGTCTAACACTGATAGGTAGGAGAGAATGTAGATACTTATACACACACAGCACATTGCACAGTAATTAATGTACTAATGGAGACACGCGTTGGCTTTCAGAGAGGATAAATCTACTGAGATATGTGTGTATGGTGTGCGATGCTAATAAGACAGTTCTTACTCAGCAAAGTGACTCAATAACTGGTATAAATATAGCCAGGTTTGGAGTATCTTGTGTGCTGGGAGAGACTGTATTATGAAAGCTGATGTGGTTTGAGGGACGGAAAAGTTTGTGGCAGAATTTTCCCTTACAAGGTGATGGTTAAAGGTTTTCATTCTGTTTTGCTGAGAAGCTGTCAGTAGCATCCCAGCCAATATTTGGTCACAGCAGTTGGCAGAGATGGCACCACTATTGGCCGTGTGCTAGGGATTAGAGGGCCAGATCTTGCCCAGAGAGATGTCTGTAAGTAAATTCACAACGAGGGCTCTTGAACTTTGAGCTGTGCTTTCCTGCCGAAGGCTGGTAGTGTCCACAGGCAAAGGAAATGATCAGCACAGGAGCCCTCGACTTAAAAATCCAGGGAAGATGTTGATGCCAGGAAGGCTGCTGGTTTCTTCTCACCCTGTCCTCATGAGGTGCTGCTGCCCTGCCCCAGACCACTGTGCTGCCACCTTTGCACTTGGGTCTGATCCCCGTTGTCCTAGCCTGGGCTACTCCTAGTTATTTATTTCTCGCCATTTAGAAGTGCTACTTGTTGCCAAGGTTTTTTTTACCCCTCTTTTCCTCCTTATTTGCCAGTGACAGCCACACGCTGCTCACAAGGAGACTGGCATGATTAAAAGACCTCCCTTACTTAGGTAGCCATGGCAACAGCCTCCTTGGAGGTCTTTGTTGCCTGCTAAAACTTTGATCTCCAAGAAGGGCTGCTGCTGTTTCTCCCTCCAATTGAAGTGAAGTACGGAAAGGAAGGATAAAGTTTACTCCAAGTGGAGGGAGCACAGAGGAACTCATTGCAGAGGCAAACTCTCCCAATAAATCTCACAGCAGCTTCTTTGGAAGAATATGTGATTTACAAGGGCCACACTTCCTCTACTGTCCTTTCCAGCCTCCTCTCAGGGCAGTGTCCTGTGCCAGGGGCCTCTTGCCATGCTGTGGTTGGCAAATTTTTCATCCACAGAGGAAGAAATCGCTCCCTCTGTAGCTGCTGCCGGTTTGGCTGCAGAGGCAGCCCCCAACAGGGAAACCACTTCAAATTCACGTATTTACCCAATATTTGTCACGTTTATGCAACTGCCAGTATTTACCATGTTCCCATGTTTACCCAATTGCCACGTTCCTGGCTGAATCTGCGCCTGCTTTATTCATGCCATCATTTCTTTTCAACTGCACCACTTACCCTAATTATTTTTGTGTCTCTTCTTTGCAGACTCTCTGCTAATAGTCTGCTTGACTCCAGGTCCTCCCTGATCTGCTGTTTGCTCTCCTGCTCTATTGCCTGCCCTCCTCCTGTCCTCAATTAACTTCTTCGATATCTCTGCACCCCTTCAGCTTTTCCCTCTTCCGTTCCTCCTCCCTACCCTCGCTTGCTGCTGACTCAGGGCACGGAGGCTCCATTGCAGGTTGGAGCTGGCTGGGGCGCAGGGTGCACGGTGAGAGGCTGCTGCGGGTGGGTAAAGCCCTGCAGCAGCACGATGGGAGTAGAGACAGGAGCGTGTCCCAGATCTGTACTGGAACAAGGACAAGCTCCTACCACCCCCAGAGTCGCCTGGGACAACCCTGGTTAACGGGGACATTGTCAATTCCCTCTTCTCCCCAGGGGTGTCTGCTGGGGCTGGGTGGTGAGAGCTTGCACAGAGGACTCAGAGCCTTTGCAGGAGTACAGAGCTACAGCTCAGCAGCTGCATCCAGCCGTGTCTCAGAGCGCCTGCAGTCCTGAGCCTCACAGCTGCCAGGCAGAGGTGGCATCGTCAGATGGTCTCTTGGCAGGATGTTTTACTGGACTGTTTTCTCCCCACCAACTGCTTTGTAGCTTCAGCCCTCTGCCTTCAAGTTTTCATAACAAAAAACAAGTGAAGGGCAAAGTAAGGTGAGGTTTATGCCTGCAGAAGGAGCAGCCTGGTCACAGAGAGCCAGGAGGCTGGTGGCTATGACCACTGTGACCTCCTTGGCGGGTGTTTCGGCTGCAGCTCCAAGGGGAGGTCCTGCTCTCAGAACCCCTGCGATCTCTACCCTGGCTTTGGGCACTGTGCTGGCATGGTGTTCTTGTCTGCCAGCTGCCACTTGGCTTTGGGACATGCCCATGCCCGGGCCAGACTTGCATGGGGCAGGCGGATGAGAGTCGGCAGCAGCCCCGAGAGCTGCCCTGTCCCTGTGCTGCTGGCTGGCCGGGTGCTTTTGCTCCACTTGTTGCTGGTAGCGTCAATGGAGGAAAGTCTTCAATGAGGGCACTGATGGGGAGCCTCCCGTCGCCTTGGGAACCATGGGTGGCCATGGCAGCCAGCAGACCCGGCCTCTTGGCGTTGCCTGCAGAGTGGGAAGCTTACATGGCAGTGGGGGAAGGGTTATCCATTAATTAATTCAGCCCAGGGTGGGATGGAGAGGGGGCTGGGGTGCATTGAAAGCTGCTGGGGCCATGGCAGTCCAGAGGCGGGCTTTGTGCTGGCTGGTGGTCAGCTGGGCTAGTCAAGGAGGCAGAGTTCAGGCTGCGATGTGGTGGGCTTTGCTGCCTCCTCGGACCCTTCCAGGCTTTGTGCATCCCCTGCTGGTGGCTCTGGGGCCCACGAGGCTGTGCAGACCCCACTGGCAGGGCAAGGAGAGCAAATTCCCCAGGCAGACACTTAGCAGAGCTGCGTCAGGCAGGGAAATGCACAGAGGATCTTCTTCGGCTGTTTGTTGTAACAAGTTGCCGAGTTCTCAAGGATGGTTATTTTTGTGTGATGCTTTTTCCTCCTTGAATATGTGGTTCCTCTTGTGGCTCGGGAGGCATCATAAGACCTGGCACTGGCAGGGACTGAGGCTCTTTAGGTAGGTTCGAAATAAAGCAGGTGCCTGTTTGGACTTGTGTGATGGAGCTTCCTCTCTTTATAGGTGTCACGCCCTTACCTCTGGTACCATAAATCCCAGACCTAAATTAGCTATATACCTCCAGCTATTTGTCCACTAGTGTCTACTTTCAGACCAGGGGCTGCATATGAGCTTGTGCAGAGATAATAAATAACACGTGGGAGGCAAGCTGCATGCCTGTGTCTGCCAGTATGTTCTGTGTGCATGTCATTCACATGTACATGGTTCACAAACACACAGACCTATGCAAGAATTGCATATTTTTTTTTGTGGATGCTGGGAAAATAAGGAATGTATTTAATATGCATATGGAACATAGTGTAAATCTAACATAATGTTACACAAGGCATACATTTGTTGCATGGGTTTCACAGAATCACTATGTTGGAAAAGACCTCCAGGATCATCGAGTCCAACCATTCCTATCAACCACTAACCCATGTTTCTGGGCATCTCATCCACCTGCCGTTTAAATACCTCCAGGGATGGTGACTCAACCGCCTCCCTGGGCAGCCTATTCCAATGCCTGAAGACCCTTTCTGTGAATTTTTTTTTTTCTAATGTCGAGCCTGAACCTCCCCTGGTGGAGCTTGAGGCCATAAACCTCTTGTCCTGTACCCTGTCACTTGGGAGATGAGGCCAGCAACCTCATCTCTGCACCCTCCTTTCAGGCAGTTGCAGAGAGCAATAAGGTCTCTCCTCAGCCTCCTCTTCTCCAGGCTAAACAACCCCAGTTCCCTCAGCCTCTCCTCATAAGACTTGTGGGTTTAGAGCCCACTCGTAGCACCCAAGCCAAGCCATATGTATTGTGTATATGCACCTATATCTGAGGTCTGGAGCGCCTCCCATATGAGGCAGGCTGAGAGAGTTGTAATTGTTCAGCCTGGAGAAGAGAAGACTCTGAGGAGACTTTATAGTGACCTTCCAGTACCTGAAAGAGCTACAAGAAAGCTGGGGAGGGATTTTTTGCAAAGGCATCAAGTGACAGGACTGGGGGGAATGGCTTTAAATTGGAGAGGGGAACATTTAGACTAGGCATTGGGAGGAAATTCTTCACAATGAGTGTGGTGAGGGTCTGGAACAGATTGCCCATAAAAGCTGTGGCTGCCCCATCCCTGGAGGTGTTCAAGGCCAGGTTGGATGGGGCCTTGAGCACCCTGATCTGGTGGGAGGTGTCCCTGCCCATGCAAGTGGGGTTGGAATTAGATGATCTTTAAGGTCCCTTCCAACTCAAACCATTCTATGATTCTATGATTCTAAGGTTCTATATTTGGTGAGCAGAAAGCATACATGAGCATTTTCCTGTAACAAGCTAACTGTGTGCAGTTTGGACACCTGATCCTTCCAGAAAATGGGCTGCGAGGAATGTCATCAAACTCTTTGTGTATGTAGATAAAAGTGTTGCAGTAGCCTGATGGCAAGAATCCTCCTTCAAAGCAGTACATTATCTGAAGGATCAGCATTGTTTCTTTTGCTAAGGCTTCAGGAGCATCTCCTCATGATGGCATCACTGTGAGTAGTAGACAGCTTTGATGAGTTGTGACTGGTTGCAAAGCACAGCCTGCATTCAGAGTATCTTTGTTATGGCTCCAGCAAGCATCCATGTGGATTTTTGATCTCTACTGAACCTCTGCTGAAGCACTGAGAAGAAACGGACAGTGGGTATTTGACTGCAACACGTCAAGGACAGACTAGAGTCCAGGAAACTAGGGATCCAGTTCATACCTGCTTAGTACAGGATCTGAAAGGCATGTAGGGAGGTTGAAGGTAGCTTTCTACCACTTTTGTACTGGCTTACCCTCAGCTGCTTCTGTTACGTTATATCAACAATGTATGTCTCTCTTCAGAGTGCAATTTGCATGTCTTCAAAAACCCTAACATGATGCCAGTGCCTTATAAAAGAATACACAGCACAGCAGCATGCAGGGCTGTTCTGCCCATGCACAGGTGTATGTAAATGATAGCTGAACTCTGTGCAGGATGTTTGCTGTGCACTAGAAATATCTCAGGCATGCAGTGCCAAAACAAATAGGTACCAAGCTGCCTTTGGGCTTGGATTTTGTTTGTGTTTAGGTATAAATTAGAAAGTTTTTTTGCATGCTTTTTTTTCCTCTTTTGTAAAGTGATTCCACAAATTTCTACACAAATCCTTCCCTGGTTGGTTTGCTCCACTTGAGAGTTTGCCTTATGTCACACGATCTCACAAATTTGCTCGTGCATCTTGAAAGAAGTAGCGTATGCTCACTTCAAGACTCCTTTCCTGGAACTGCCTCTGCAGTTGCAGAGCCCCACATGGAGAGCACCACCCATGGGTGTTGGATGCATGTGGGTGACTTTGCCAAGGGCCTTGGGTTAAAGATGTTTCATGTGCATCCAAACTACTCCAGTACATTTTTAAAGTAAACTAAATCCTTCTGTTTGAGGGCTGTTGTGTGCGTTGCGAGGAGCTTTTGGTGCATGTAGAGCGTAAGTCCAGAAAGATGTTACTGTATAAGCATGCTTATAGGACCTCTCCTTGTCATTTTGTGCCTAGATTGGAGAAGCCCATTTCCATATTCTTTCCCCTGAGCTCTGCTGATGAAGATAAAATGCAAGGACAGAGAATTGTTTGAGGTGCAGAGGTGGACACTGGGTGTCTATGGTTGATAGGATTTCACTTAATGGAGTGCAAGTGGGCTGATGAGGGTGACTGGAGGCTAAGGCAGGGTCTGGGAAGTGTGTTTTTCTTGCAGTAACCTCTCTCCTTGTTCTCCTCCTTCTGTCTTTTCTAGGCAGGACAGGGCTGCTTGCTGATCTCTTGCCCAGTTTTGCTGTGGAGATTATGCCAGGTATTCAGTCATTTCACCCTTCAATCACCCATTCCTCTGTCGTCTTGTTTGTTTATCCTTCTAGAGCATCTGTGTGTGGTGTACGTTTCACTCTTGCCTGTGTTTTATCTGGGGATAAAAGTGGAAAAAAACTATCGTTTACTGGGAAAGTATGTTGGGTTGGGATCTGAGAGAGCTGGTGCTGGGACTTGGGGGAGGAATGGCCATGCTAAGAGCCAAGGTAATGGTGATTGAGGTCATTCCAGGATCAATGTGAGAGCAGAAATGCCAGTGCTGTTCAGGGGAGGTTTTCTATCAAGCTGTCTGCTCTCCCCTACTAGCACAAAGGCAATGCTGCTCTAGCCTGTGAGATCTCGGCAGCCTCGTGTGCCCATGTGGCTTTGTATGTCAGCTGCTCTCGTGCAGTAGTAACTTCTGCTCCCTGGACTCTATCCTGAGGGTACCCTTATAGCCATCACCGCAGATGGAAGCACAGGAGGTGCTAGAAATAGAGCCCTGATTAGCAGCCCAGCAGTGGCACAGCCCCTCGCATGCGGTGCGGCCAGAACGTTGTCTAGATAACACCAGGTGGCTGGACCAGACATGAAAGCTCCCTGGCCATGATAAACTCTCTTGATAGCCAAACTAATGAGAGCCACCACTTCTGGCACTCCTTGCAGAGGAAACAGAGACTGTGCAACACATTGTCCTTGAAAGGGAGAAGCTGTGAGAACATTTAGCCCTTAAGTCATCTGATCATCCCCTGACAGTGCCCAGGGAGTGTTTGTTTCACACGTTTGTGCAAAAATGCAACTCCACATAGATGTGTGAAGCTATTTTCAAATCTGTCCCAGAGATGCAAACGGAGAGAAGGCAGACACTCCCCCGCCTCCAGTGTAAGCCAAAGCTCCCTGGAAGTTCAGCATGGCAGGAGAGGCTTTTTTTTTTTCAGCATAGACAACAGTTGATTCTCTGTTAACCTAACAGCTATTTCCTCCCCCCCCCCCAATATTTACAGTTTTATTGAATGGAAATAAAATTCTTGTGTGTTGGCAGGTAGCTTTCTGTTACCCTCACTGCATGTGCGTAAATAGCAAGAAAACATTAAAGGCAGTGCAAAACCACACTTCAGCTCTTAGCATTGCCTGTTACCTGAATAAACAAAAGCAGATGTTCCTGTAAGCTCAGAACAGTAGTTTCCAGAGAGGGAGGACACACAGCATTTCAGCTTAGCAGTCATTTGAATCTCAGGGTTACACAATTGTATCTGGAAGGGCTGTGACAGAGGAGAACGGTTGTACTGGAGGAAGGATTAGGGAATTGAAGGTGAAGTAGGGGATTGGAGGTGTAAATAGTTGAATCTGAGTTTTGTGCATAAAGGAGGAGCCAGCAGGCTACTTTGCTGTTTTTTTTAACCTCATCAAGAACACAGTCTAACTTACTGTGGAGTGAAATCCTTCATCATTTATAGGTCCCTGTGAGTGGGACACTGATTTTAAACATCCACTCCCAATGCTGAGTGAATATCTTGCAATGTGCAGTGTACAGACTCACATGACCTCGTTTTGTAGTCCTACAATGTTTTCAGAAAGACCACAGATATGCTTACAGCAGACTCGCTGGTTTTTTTTTCCCTCTACCAAGCTTTTATTTTTTATGGAGTGGCTGTGAGCTGTTCACTAATAGCTCTGGCGATCTGACACTTGAGCTTCATTGTGTAGCTGTGGCTGGCCACTTCTGTCATGCACGTGATACGCCTCCTGTGTATCAGTGATAGTTGTAGAGAACAAGATGAGAACATGACAAAAGGAAAAGCCACTAAGCTGTTGCTCTGCTTGAATTGGCATAGATTAGGGAAGTACAGGTCTGGAAAGGATAGTCTGGCTGTCTGTCTTCCTTGCTGTCCCTAGGGTTGTGTAATTTCGTTGTTTCCAGAAGCTTAGCAAGCTTAAGAGTGGTCTGGGTTTGGCCATTCTTTCTCCCATTGGAACACTTTCTTTGGTGTGCATCTTCTAGCTTCCATCTACATTACTCACGTGGGCCTCTTTATGCCTGTTTATGTAAGACTTTTAACTATTAACACCTGCTTTTCTTCCTAGCATTCATCCTTCCTCCTAGCATATTTACAGGCAGCAGCTATGTTAGCTTTCAGCTCTCAGCCTTCTTTTTAATAGACTAATGCAGCGAGCTCCACCTCTCCTGCTGCAAGGCAGGCTATCGAATGCCTTCATCTCCTCAAATCCCTGCTTTGCATCTGCTCCAACCTGAATTCATTTTTTCTTGTACAGAGCTGTATGACATCAGTAACTTCAGATGAAGTTACATGGAGGCCTTGTATGATGGCATTAATATCTCCTTAACACTACTGGAAATTTCTCCTCTACTGGCCATGGAATTTGTATTTTTGTGGCTGTACGGCATAAATAATTACAGTTGTCCTATGATGGAATAGTATGCTGGATCATTTATCTTGGTTTTCAGTTGTTTTCAGCTACTGAAGTCCTGTTCAGAAGTGCCTGTAACTCTTTATTTATTTATTTAACAAATTAAGGAAATCAACTGTGATCACCTTCAAAACAGTTTCCTGTTAAGTTGGCACACAGCTGCATATGGAGCTGCCAGCATTCAAAACAGCTCCAAAGGTCATTTTCTGAAAGGCTGTTGAGGATCTCCAACGTTTTTGCTTTCACATCTTCTGTCAGCAAAAAAATAGTTTCCTTTGAGCACTGACTTGATCTTTGGGATGAGGTAGAAATCACAGGGAGCCAGGTCTGGTGCATAGGGTGGGTGCTCAAGCACAGTGATTTTTAGCTAAAAACTGCTTCACAGACAAAGCATTGGTGTGTTGTCTTCATGTGAACATCCTGTTCACACCATAGTTTTCCAGCTGAGGGTAAGAAAAACTCTCTATTTGAACATGTATNTGATCACCTTCAAAACAGTTTCCTGTTAAGTTGGCACACAGCTGCATATGGAGCTGCCAGCATTCAAAACAGCTCCAAAGGTCATTTTCTGAAAGGCTGTTGAGGATCTCCAACGTTTTTGCTTTCACATCTTCTGTCAGCAAAAAAATAGTTTCCTTTGAGCACTGACTTGATCTTTGGGATGAGGTAGAAATCACAGGGAGCCAGGTCTGGTGCATAGGGTGGGTGCTCAAGCACAGTGATTTTTAGCTAAAAACTGCTTCACAGACAAAGCATTGGTGTGTTGTCTTCATGTGAACATCCTGTTCACACCATAATTTTCCAGCTGAGGGTAAGAAAAACTCTCTATTTGAACATGTATCAGCTTGTACTGAGTGGAGTGGTCGAGTTGAGCCATGTCTCACTGTTACAAGGTAGAAGAACATGTTCTATACCATCTCTTTGTCTCCCTTCTCCCACTCTTGGTTGCTGAGCTATATGGTTAGTCTCGTTCTTTTTTGTGTTGGACTGTGTAAATTGTTCTTAATCCTTGAATATGTGACCTTGAAAGTATTACTGTACACCTTGAAATTCAATTTATTGCTGCATTTCATATTTCTTATTGTAGTCCCAAGGACGACTGGCCCTTTCTTTAACCTATCCCAGTCTTCATCTTTAGTGATAATGCTTCCCTAGCTTTTACCTTCGAGATACATTTGCACATTCTTATTTTCTGTGTAAAGGTCATTCTTGAAAATAATAAATAAGATGGTTCCTAGAACCAGCACTTGAGAAGCTGTATTAGTAATTTCTTCTCAGCTCTTTCTTTTCCATTCATGAACGCTTCCTTCCAGCCATTTCCTTATTCATCAGCTGATTTTTTCTCAGCATATAGTAACTTCACAAAAAAACCCCCTATTCCACAAGGACCAAAATTATCTGCAAATTTAAATGAAAGTCATCTGTTTCAGCCGAAAAAGAAATACAATATTCAAAATATATAAAACATTTCGCTTGACACTTCTGAAGTGAAGTGTTTTGATCTGTAAATGCCAAGATCTTTCACCGACTTTTTTTAAAGAAAATTGTAAGTTCTAAATTTAAAGTGGCATTGAAAAAAAGGGAAAACTGCATCCAACAAAGCAGGGAATTTTACCTTTGTTCAGACGAAATGCAGATAAATCAAAAATGACACTTCTTATTTTTGCATTTTGTTAAAAACTAGTAAAAACTTCTGGTTTGATTGTTCCAAGCTGAACGTTTTTCCTTGACTTTTCAGCTTAGCAACACAAGTGAGATGCGCACCATTTTCCCAGTGTGATTCTGCAGTCATGTAACAGTACTACTACATCCTAAGTAATAATGTACCAGGAGACCCCTTAGTGAACCCTGGAAACAGTGATCTGCTGTTTTTTTTTCTCTCTGCAAAGCAGCCCCACCACTTTTTTCTTTGCTTTCTTACCACTTTTCCAGGGTGGTTGAATAACCACCTGGGTACACGTGTAGTCTTTCCCACCAGATCTTCCCTTGTCAGTGCTCTGATTTCAAGACAGGTTGATGCATCTCTCTTGATGCTAAGACAACTCCAGGCCTTCTATACATTCAAAGTCTTGAAATGTCTTGATCCGGAGGTGTTCACTGACCGTTCCCTTAATATGGGGGACTGCGATGTGGCAGTAGGCACAGTCCTGTGCGTGCAACCCGCTGCAAAGTGCAAAGTGGCCAGATGCAGTGCCGAGAGCTGCCCCAGCACAGGCTGGTCACCTGCACCCACCGCAACTGTTGCTGCTGCAGAAGTTTGAGAAACCTTTTCTCACTCCCCTTCCCACTCATACCCCATTGTGGGTTTTGTGGACCAACTTTTCTGTGCTTTCACTTGTAGGGTGTTTTTCAGCCGTTCTCTTTTGGTGCCTGGCAGACATCTGAGGCTTCAGCGAGGGGGAAAAAAAAAGCGGTTGTTAGGTTTCCTGGCTGTCTGCAGTGCCTGAATAGGATGTTCATTCGGCACATTCAAAAGAATAATTGCATGCGTGGGCCTAGCTGCGAAGGGGCAGGCCTGGCTCATTTACTGGTCTATTTATAGCATACTTTTCACCATCGTTTGTCCCATTAAAACTAGCATGTGGGTAACGAACAAACACACAAGCAAAGCATGAACATGGCTGGGAAGAATGAGTCTTTGATGAGATCCAAATGCTAATAGAGTATGTCCTGCCGCATTTGTACGGGTCTGCTGTGGTGTGAAGGGTTTCTGTGGGGGAACCAGAGCTGCTGCTGCCATGCTGCTTGTGTGTCATCCAGCCAGAGTCATCACAGGAACGGATCACGTTTCTGTAGATGCATTTCTCACTGTCATGTTCCATTTCTGCTTTGACACAGAGGGGGGTATGGTCCTAGACCAGCAGGAAGTCCACTTCTATTATTCAGCTTATCTGTTTTGTCCCTGTGCTCTCCCCTGGGGGGATGTTGCTGGCATTCCCTTCCACAGCAAGGTGCAATCCTGTAAGTATCTCTTTCTCCCTTTATTTTCCAGAGTGGGTCTTTGTGGGCCTGGTGATCCTAGGAGCATTCCTGTTCTTCCTCCTGGTGGGGATCTGCTGGTGCCAGTGCTGCCCACACAGCTGCTGCTGTTATGTCCGCTGCCCCTGCTGTCCTGAGTCCTGCTGCTGCCCCCGGGCACGTGAGTGACCTTGTGCAACCCTAATACAAATCTCCTCCTGCACTACTTCTGCTCCCTGGCGGAACAGGAGGAGAATCTGTTAATATCTTTTCCTTTGCCCTGAGCACTTTGCTTGACTAAGGAGCTGGTTCTTTGGGAATGAAGCATCTGACCTATTGCTCAATGGTTGAGCGCTCAAAGTTAATTACAAATGTAATTCCCTGAGCCCTCTGTGCCTTGGCAGCTGTGCCTCCTCCGAAGTGTCATGCTCCCCTTCCAAAGTTGTTGTCGTGTCAGTCAATGTTGCAGGTCGGAGCTAAGAGCATCCTGCGAGCTTTCTTCCCGGCAATGCAAAGCAGCTGCCCTCTACAACAGTGCAAAATCCTTGCAACCCAGCAAGGTTCCTGATCAAGTTCAGACAGATCTGTCAAGTTTCATGAGCCTCATCGCTGCTGTTAGAGTCATCGTTGTTTTTAAAGCTGAACTGCCACTAGATCAAGACAGTAGCAATGCTGGGTGTAACACTCTGAATGTCTTTCAATTGCTGGGCATCTCACATTGCTCACGTGACCTGCTGTATGCATTTTTTAAAGTCCCCTCAGTGCCCTTTGAGGCTCAGAGAAATTCAGATGGGTCCTTGCCACTTCATTTGTCCAGTTGTCTCCTGCTTGGTTGTCACTGGTGTTGGTTATGTGCAGGTTTTGGCCACATGCCGTATGGGTCTGTGGGAGGCTGATGTGATGCTGACTGTTGTTCTTCTTTTTCAGTGTACGTAGCAGGCAAAGCAGCAAAAGCTGGCTACCCTCCTGCAGTCTCTTCCATGCCAGGTCCATACTACATCCCCAGCGTTCCTGTAACTGGTGTCCCATCTCCTGCCGTGCTGATGGATAAGTCGCACCCTCCTCCCTTAGCTCCAAGTGATGCCAGCGGAGGAAGCCAAAATGGTAATTTGGTGTGCCAGGCACAATATTCAGTCCTCTTACTAGGAGCAGGGCTGGGAAAAGGAGGAATGATTGTCACTGGTAGGGCAGCATGTACAGAAGAAATGCAGAAAAACTGCATTTTAATCCTGGCTCTGACAAGACTGTTTGCATCTCTTAGGGCCACATGGTCCAACTTTTCTAGTGCCATCAGAACAGCATTGGTTTGTGGGTGCCTAATTACGTCAGCAGGAAACAAGAGGCCAAGTTCGTGCCCTGGACACCTGTCATTACTGCTGCAAATGTTTACTTGTGGACAACAAAAGGATGAAGATGATTTTAGGGAAGCAGAGGCAGTGGCCACTTTCCCCTTAGAACTGATGCCTTGCAAACTGGTCTGTCTTGGTAAACTGTTCTTCCTCCGGTCTTCAGGGCACTGCTTGCCCTCTGGCAGCAGTTTTTGCTGCAACATATTTTACTGTCCACATGGCATTTTGGGCACAGGAACATGCTCCTTTGCTGTTTCTGTCCAAGAGCATTTGGGGCAGGATTCCCTCCCCTGCCTTACAGAAGTCAGTAGCTCACTTTTTTATTCAGCCTTCGTTTTTGTGAAATGTGAGGAATAAAAGGCCACTAACTAGAAAGGAGTTGTGGATCGATGTCAGACATACAGTATCAGTATGATGACTCTGTCTTGGTGAGGGTCACTTCTCCTGCTGGAAAGGAAGCAACCATCAAGGCAAAAGGGGGTAGCTATTTAGCCACATACTATCATTTTAGGATTAGAGTGGCTGTCTAAATTCCAGCATGCTACAGCAGAAGTGGCCCTCACCAGTGAAGAGTCACCATACTGACACAGTGTGTTTGCCATTGATCCAGCCACATGTCTGACTTCAGAACACCACACTAATTAGCAATTGTTAAATTTGCTCATGATATTTGTTCTAAGATCATAGAATCATAGAATAGTTTGAGTTGGAAGGGACCTTAAAGATCATCTAATTCCACTGCCCCTGGGATGGACAGGGACACCTCCTACCAGACCAGGCTGCCCAAGGCCCCGTCCAACCTGGCCTTGAACACCTCCAGGGATGGGACAGCCACAGCTTCCCTGTGCCAGTTCCTCTGTGCTTTCATTGTGAAGAAATTCCTCCTTGTGTATAGTCTAAGTCTGCCTCTCTCCAGTTTACAGCCATTGCCGCTAGTCCTATCACCCAGATGCTTGTGAAAAGACAAGATCAAGTAGTGTATTCAAATAATTTAAAGTTTTCCAACAACCCTACACACCCTTCTTCTGCCCCAGTCAGTATATTAACTTTTCTGGAATTACAAAAAATATTTTCCTCCAACAGTCATATTCCCCCCTCCCGCCCCCCAAAAAAAAATCCAAACAGAGCTCTGGAATGGAGCATTTTGAAATAGGAAATAAATCAATCACTGACCCAAAGCAGAACGTATCCAATTCAAAAACCTTTGTCAGAGAATGATGAATGACAGCCCAGTGCTTAGTTTTTTTCCCTCTGTGAAGCATGTCACTGCATGTAGACTGTAGTCTTGGCTGTAGGAACTCCAGAGACTTTTTAAGAGTCAGATCACAGCCCCAGTCTCGTCTCTGCTGTATGTTGCTCACAGAGTACAAACACAGAATGAAAAACTGTGGATTTGTTTGGTAACCAAATGGAGGAGCCCTTAGCATTACAGGTTCATTACACAGAAAGATGCATTTATTGTACTGGCTGGACTTAATCTCTCAACTTGGGACTTGACAGCAAATACTACATATTAAATAAGTGCAATTAGATAAGTGTAAAACTGTAATAAAAACATTATTACAGAGTTTTAATTGTTGTGGGAAGACAACAGAAGTTCTTAAGCTTCTTTTTTCTTTTTAATTAATATTTTTTCGATAATATGTACAAACCCTTAATCTGGATCACGCACCTGCTGTTCAAGGTGTTCTTGAACTGTGGAGCTAAGGAAAGGTGATACCCTGCACCTTGTTCCTTTTCTCTTAGGGTCCTCCACAATTCCAGAATATCCCCTAATTACAGGCTGTAGAAGAGAAAGCATTATGTGGCTGTTCCAAGCCAGGTATTTGCTTTTTGTCTAGATATCAAGGTAAACAAAACAGGTAATGGTTGAGTTTATGGTATATGTACTGCGTGTACATATAGTATGTATAGCTCTTTTTCTCAGAAGGAGGACTGTTTGTGGTCTGTGTCCTCCACTCAGCTAGCATAGGTCTGATCTGAAACTTTGCGGCTTCAACATTTGTCGAGTTCTGGGATCAGAAGTGCTAGGAAACAAAGACTGGAGGATACTGTAATCCTGGATGCCAGGCTTAAAAAACAAACTTTGCCTTTGATAATTTCTGTGCTTACAACCAACCCCTGTGAGGTGATCTAGTGAGCAAATTCAGGCATGAGGATATTTAGAAAATTTGTCAGGGTTACGTAAAAGCCATGTGACAGAGCGCCAGTGAAGCCTAGGAAATCCATCCTAAACTTAGGGCTGAATAGTGGGGAAAAAACCCCAAACATTTCAACTCTCTTGCTTAGAAGAGTGTTGTAACACTTAAGTTAGGATGTATGCTCTGTCTGTTTTAAATGCAGTAACTCTCTGAAGGCTCTTGCATAGATTCCTTAAACCATGCACACAGGGAAGCTTTTGATCTGAGAGCTGGACTCCAGATTTTTAATTAATTTTTAATTTTAAGGTGTAAAAGGATGAGACATCATTTACTTCCTAACCCTGCTTGTCTGAAAAAAAAATAGTAGTGCTGTCCTTTCTGGGGAGAGAAACAGCTTACAATTTTGGCTGACTTGATTCCACCCACAGAGAAAAAAGAGTATCTAGTTAAATGCAAATTAAACATTAGAAATGTATTAACTGTTCAGAAGAAAATGTGGTCTAACAGGGACGAATGTTCCATTCCCTTTGGCTTCAGTGAATGGTCCTGGACAAGTGGTTAACATCTCTGCATTTTTATGCCTTTATAATTAAGATCAACCTAAAAATATTCAGACCTTATTAAAGGGTTATGGCAATTTACGGATGAAGAAGGGTGTGAGGAGGAAGCAATAATATCTTTAGTTCTCACTCAGAGGCATAATAAAGAGGTTTAATAAGCTGAATGTTCAGTATCATTGCGGGAAGTATTTAATAAATAAATGTAGAGACAGAATATGCTTTATCTGTAATGGAAAATACTTTTTATGAGCTGTTCATGGTCATCTTTGCAGATTTAAATCCAAAGTCAATTTCTAGATTCTTAGAGAATTAATCAAGAAATTAATTTGCCTTTTGATACACAGCTGCAATAGCATGTCTAGCGTGAAGCTAGCATGAAGTCTAGCTAATTCCTCATCAGTTCCAGGAGCTGTAGATGTTGCCCAAGTAGATATTCGGCTCAGCCTTAGGGTGAGTATTGGCTCTAGGGAGACACAGTCTGGAAGCTGCCTGTTCAAGTTCCTCAGAGGTTGTGTGCAGGTCAGAGTAATTTCCAGCTGATGGTTGATTGCTGCCCTGCGTATTAGTGAGGTGGCAGCTCAGCTGAGCTCCCGGTAGCCACATAGAAGAAAGAATAGCAAGACGCTTTTCTCCTGACAAGGTATCAGACAGGGGTCAGTCACGATGGTGAGGAAAAGTGGAGAACTGGTCTTGCTGTTGCTTGTGTAGTGCAGCAGGAGTCATCACTTCTGAGGCCAGTCAGTCCAGCCCCTCGTCATAGCAGCAATCTCACTTCAAGAGATGTGATGGTGTTCCACTTCAGAAGGCAGAGGGAGGGTTCTGTGTGTTCTGTAAATCACTGTGTGCATTTACAGTCATTGTGCGCCCATCTGTGGGGATAATAAAACACAACAAAACTCCAGATTGCTGTCACCTATCTGGAGACACATTGAAAGCACCCTGATAGACCCATACTATGTTTAACATCTAATACCTTTCCCAAGTGCAGATACACAATGTAATATTTCAAGATATAGTTATTTGCCTTACACATGCATGCTCAAAAGCTATGGTAAATCACTTTCCCTTTCCTCTTGAAGCGATTTGCAGGTTTATTATAGGAATCATTCTACCCATTTCTGTGGCGCAGTCATTTCTGAAGCAGAGTGTGGCTATTTAATAGCACACAGACACAAACAAAGCACTTCAGGACAGCAGGTGCCTAGGAATACCTCTGCCAAGTCCTTGTTCAGCCCACACAGTGCATACTATGCAACCTGCTACCAAACCCATATGTTAGTAGCTCAATGTATCAGGGTATGGGATAAAACAGGAAGGACAGGTTGGCTCAAAACCACCGTCCAAGTGTTTAAATCGTGCCATGATTGCAGCACTCGGGCAACACTGCAGTATCACAGAATCACAGAATCACCGGGTTGGAAGAGACCCATCGGATCATCGAGTCCGACCATTCCCACCAAACGCTAAACCATGTCCCTCAGGACCTCGTCTACCTGTGACTTAAACACCTCCAGGGAAGGCAGTATTTGCACAAGGGAAGATATTAACCCCATGCAAGGCAGACAGGCTCCATTTTGCAGTGCTAAGTGAATTGTCCTCATGACGGTTCTCTAATGAGACTCAGCTGGAGGGTTATAATTCTCTTTTGGGGTTAGACCTGTGTTTCTGTCCATATTGAAATAGCCCCAGGCTGAGACTTTTCTTAAATTACCTGTTATAAAAGCATTATTTTCTTCAAAGCCCTGATAGGTGGAGTGCACAGAATCACAGAATGGTAGAAGTTGGAAGGGACCTATGGAGATCACCTGGTCCAACCACCCTGCTAAAGCAGGTTTGCCTGCAGCAGGTTGCACAGGAGCACATCCAGGCGGGTTTTGAATTTGGAGATCTGTGCTTGCTGACTATAGACATGCCTTGAGGTAGCCAGGCTGCTCACAGAGTTAGGAGGTGAAGTCTACGTAGAGACAGTCTACCAGAATTAGAGCTGCTGTGGCTCCAGGTACATAGGGGCTTCTATTTTATTCACAGGAATGTGGAAAAACCAAAATTGTTGTCCTGTGTTCCCCTGCACATGGAATAATCCCAGGAGTCAAGCGCTTGCTGTGTGTGTGAGGTGTATCTTTTCTGTAAAATAAAGCACATAAAGAATGGCAGAGCAGGCAGTTTCACAGTTACCTAGTGACCTGATTGGCCCCATCATTGAATTCACTATAGATCTCAAAGCAGTGTGATGTGCTTTGTGGGACTTCCTGTGTTTCCTTCTGTATTCTCTGGAATACCACATGCTCTTCAACCTGTGTGATGGGATGGGATGGTGGAGTGGTCCTGCAGAGTGACAGCTCCCAAATGCTCAGCCACCTGCTTCCCCTGCAGACTGGGAGCTTACAGCCTCTGCTGCATAGAAGCAGCCTGATCTTCTGGGACTGCTTCTTCCATACCATGACAAATCCTTTCTGTAGTGCTGAGGAAGGGGAAATGAGTGATACTTTTCTCTCTGCCATCCTCTGTGGGAGGTGGAATTGCTCTGCAGCAGTGACACCACTTGATGCATTTGGTTGTACAGATGGGGCATTTCCAAACCACTTTTTGCCGTTGCTGCTGTTACTTTGTAAATGGTGCAGCTGCTCACAACTTCACATCCCACACTGCAGACAATTTTTTTCTGAAGCAAGGACTGACTCACTCTGTTTTGGAAGATGCAGCCTACCTGCCTAAGAAATGTTGTCAGAAAGTCTCCTTGGACTTAAACGTGTTTTCCTCTAATGCTTTTCTTTTCTCCCTAGCAGTGCGCAAAGGGTACAGGATCCAGACTGACAAGGAAAGGGACTCCATGAAGGTGCTGTACTATGTTGAGAAAGAACTAGCTCAGTTTGATCCAGCTAGGAGGATGCGAGAACGATGTGAGTAACAAGCATGGTTTGATTTTTTTTTTTCCACTGACCTGAAAAAGTCCCTGTATGTTCATATTTAAAGGTCTGCTAGTTTCACCTTAAAGCCAGCCTCTGAGATATGATGTCCAAGATATGGTACTTTAGGCAGATTAAGTCTAGGTTTTAGGCTTCTACAGGTATGTTCTGATTTTAAGGATCTGCTGCTTCATTAAAACAAGCAAAGTGTGGGAGACTCAAATGCTCATGAAAATTGTTTACTGAGATAATTAAACATTTGGATCACCACCATCTGAAAAGCCAAGTCTGTACTCAGGCCTTATATAGCTTGTGGTGTTGTAATAGCTGGGATGTTGTCCTCAAAATTTCTGTATGTCTTACAGCATGGTGCCTGTGAATTCCCAGTATGGCAAAATAGGAGAGGGATGATTATACTGAAAGCATATTTTGTGGGCTACAATGACCACAGTGTGGTTTGAAGGATGCAGAAAAGTGGTTTAGGGTGTCTGTTGCCCTGCAGAAGGAGCAAGGACTTCAAGAAAGGTTTGAGAAACCAATGGCTTGTCATGTTTTTGACACTAGTCAACGTAAGATCAGAGGTGGTGCATGCATCATTATGGACAGCTTGGCAGTCAGACAACTGCAGATGAAGGGGAGGATGGTGGTGAATAGGGAAATGATGCAAACTCAGAATTGAGCTTTGTGAAGCTCCTCACTGTGTTCTGATGGCATCTTGCAAGCTTTATTTTCCTAAATAAAGGCTGAGGCTGCACTTAACAGGTGTCAGAATACAAACCCAAGCAAGGATTTTTCCATATTAGGTGGCAAAGGTGCAGTGGCAGGAGAGAGCATGTGCATGAGGAGGGCTTCCAGTACTGCACTTTGTCCTCTGGCTGCTCTGTGCAGAGGACAGCAGCAGACTGGGGGCTCCATTCCTCCAGGTAGCATCCGACTCACACAGAGCTAACCCACATAGGGCACTGGTAGAGGCTCATTTAAAACAGATGTGTGAGATCCTGCGAATGAGTGAAGGTAAGGGCTTTAGGGACCGACACCTTATCAAAGCTCTGCACAGATTAGGCATAACTAACAAATTATATGTACATCTAAAACAGTCATTGCTGAGCACACTGTCTTCTCCACCCACAAGATTTACTATAAAAAGACCTCTCCAGATTGGTATGTCAGGCCTCCAGATGTCAACGTGCTTCACGATGTAGAAACTGACAGTGATTCAGTCTCTTACTTTTTTCTTAATGCTTTTTGAGGGGGTTGTTTTTGTTTTAGCTAGGCAAGTCAGGCCAAATCCAGAGCCAGTCTGTCTCACACCAGGAAATGGGGAGGTGACACAACTGCTGTGATGATGTTTCACCAAGTGCAGTGCCCACCTCACAAGGACAGAGATCTTGCACGTGTTACTGAAGCAGGGCTGAGGGGGATTTCTGCATGATGACTGAAGTCAGTTATCAGGAACACAGGCATCTGATGCCATTTGTGGTACCTTTCGAGTATCCCACTGGCTACCAGCTACCAGTTCATAAGATCTGTAGGTCTAACAGCAGTTCTGTGTCTAAACTGAGCCCCAGGACTCCTGTGCAGGATTGGTCAAGGGTTTGGAGAAGGACCTTGGGTTCCATTTTGATTCTTTTCTAATGGAGTGCAGCTCAGCTTGGTTCTGAAAAAGCTGCAGCTGGGTGCACCACAGCCTTCCTGTCCTTTCCTTCCCTCTCACACGTGCTATCAGGTGACACCTTTCTCATTTCTTTTCTGCAACTTCCCCTGCAGATAACAACATCTCTGAACTCAGTTCTTTGCATGATGATGACTTGAACTTCCGTCAACCCTACCGCCAGATGCGAAGGAAACCTCTGCCACCCACGGGGGACCTGGATGACGATGCTGAATACTGGTCAGGAGTGATGGGTGGGGGCAGCACGTCAAGATCACAGGTGGCTTCTGATTATAGGGATGAACGGGACAGTTTCCGGCACAGGTAAGGAGTGCTGTGTCGTTAGGCAGCTATAACTAGCAAAGCAGTAAAGAACGGAGAAGAGACAGATGGTCTGGTAGCTCTTCTCCATTTCCTGCTGCTCTGCTTCCACTCAGCAGGACAGAAGGGTTAGAAACGAGAAATCTGGAGATGTCATTAGATGAGGTCAGAATTAACCTGGTTCCCACAAGCCTGCTGAAGTCTACCCAGCTGGGCAAAGTTAAGTACCAGCCCCATTCCAGGTGGGGTTGGAAAAGTGAGATCAGTAGGAAACCGAGCCACCTTTTGCTAAGTGCCCTTTTGAGATTTGTACCCAATTCCTCCAGCACTTACACTTTATTAGGAATCACACCCCGATGTTTTGGTGCAGCAGGAGCTGTACTCCAGGCCTCAAAGACTGGCTCTCTGGTGCCTAGAAGAGAAATACTGCGTCCTTCCCTCAGTGCTGGCTGACTCCATTTAAACCTTCTTTGAAATTGCCCTGCTGTAAGCTTCTGTGGCTGGGTTCTTGGGTTTTCCCAGCACGACATAACACCTACAGGCTTTGGGGCCAAGGAGAAGTAAGTCTAGCCCTGCCTACTGGAGGGCAAGGAAGGTGTGGTCTGGGGTTAATCTCAGGTAACGTTAGATGTTTAGAGTCCAAGATAGCTGCACTGAGCTGCCTTTACAGTCAGCAGAGAGAAGCAGGGATATCTAGGATGTGATACATCTCTTCCTGCAGAAGATGATGAAAACAGGACAGATGATTCATACCCTAGGAGTGCCTGTTCCCCTCCATTGTCTGTGAAGGCAGCCGAGGGGATGAGCACAGATGAATCCTGCCTTCTAACACTACCTCTTCCCTTCTCCAGCCAGCAGAGATCCAAGTCTGAGATGTTGTCCCGTAAGAGTTTCTCTGTGGGAGTCCCAGCTGTTTCTATGGACGAACTGGCAGCCTTTGCGGAGTCCTACAGCCAGCGAACCCGGCGGGCAGACAGCCAGGAAACACGGCGTTTTGAGCGGTCAGAGTCACACGGCGGCCGCCTTGGTGGGCTGCCCCATCAGGATAGCTCCATGGATGAGTACTACACCAAACGGAGCAGAGGGAACCGAGAGCCACTGACAGACTCAGATCGGGGTTGGTCATACAGCCCGCCCCGGAGACGGGCCCATGAGGAGAAGCACTTGCCTAGGCTGGTGAGCCGGACGCCTGGAGGGAGCCAGAAATACGATCACTCCTACCTCAGCAGTGTCTTGGAGAGGAAATCCCGGAGCTACGATGAGAATGGTGACCATAGTGAAACCCCCTCAAAGCTGAGCTCACAGCCCAGCCAGAGAGGAGGGGGAACTTACTATGCCTGGTCACCACCCTCTACCTACAAAGCTGAGAAGTCACAGCAGCAACCGCAGCAGCCACCAACATCGTCTGATCAGGAGGAAGAGGAGGATACCCTGCCCCCGTACAGCGAGAGGGAGCTGAGCCGAGGCCCTTCGTACAGGGCCAGGGAGCAGGCTTACCTCAATGCTTCTGATAAGAAGAGGAAAAAGGACGCCAAGAAAACAGTGAGGCCATGTCTGTTGGCTCCTGATTAGGAAAAAAATTTCACAGAAAGGGTCATTTGGCACTGGAACAGGCTGCCCAGGGAGGTGGTTGAGTCACCTTCCCTGGAGGTGTTCAAGGAATGGGTGGATGAGGCGCTGAGGGGCATGGTTTAGTGTTTGACAGGAACTGTTGCACTCGAAGATCCGGTGGGTCTCTTCCAACCTGGTGATTCTATGGTTCTATGGCTGAGTGAGGAGCCACCTGTCAGGGTCGGGTGGGGTTACTAACCAGAATTTAGGGGCAAGGGGGCTGCTCAGGAGAGCGGAGCCTGGAGTTCGAGTGTGGGGAACCACAGATAAGGGGAGTCAGTGTAGGCATAGGAACGATGAAGAGAAACAGCTCCTACGCAGGACTGCGTGATGGAGGAGATGTGCCTGGAACTGGGGTTGTAAGAGATGTTTTTAGCATCTGTGGCCTGGTGATCCAAGGAAGTGGGAGCTGTGCAAAGGTTTAGTAGGGTCATAGTGGGGAAGAGAACTTACCCAGGGCTTAAATGAATTACAGGGCATTGTATGGCCTTGATTCTGGTTAAGGGAGGGTTGAGAGGCTCTGTTGTTCTGGACTGGGACAGTATTAGTAGCAGGGCACAGCGTAAGAGACCTCAGATCTTTCTGAAAGCAGTGAGATGATGGACTCCTGCGGGCACATGCCAACGTGTACAGGCCAGAGGCGTTCGTCTCACAGCATCCCAGCAGGTGCAAGACCATCCTGCCACAGTTCCAGCTAGTGAGGACTGATGAGTTCATGGTTGCTGGGAAGTGGAGCTGGCTGAAGTCTGCTCCATGAGGGAGAACTTGTCACTGGAGCTTAAGTGACATGTGTGAGAGAGGAGAGGGGTGTGACTGGACAAAGCTGTTGCTGTTCGGTTTTGTCTCTGTCAAAGCTATGCCTGTCTCTTTGTCCATTCCATGGGTGCTTTCCTGTTAACTTTTCTTCTCTCTCTTTGTAGAATGATTTCCCAACGAGGATGTCCCTTGTGGTTTGAAGTTGTTCTGTATGTGTCATGCTGATGCACTGGATACCCTGAGGTGACTGCAGTGGAAAAGATACAGAGCAACAAGCAAGTGAGGCCTCTGTGAGCCTTCGCAGCCACCAGCCGTGGACTCTTTGTTTCAACTGTTTGTTTCATCAGGGGAGCGGAGGCTTTTGTATGAGACAGGCTCCCCGGAGCAACATTGGATCTCAGAGGCTCTGGAAATCTGCCAGGAAAATGAGGCCAAGGCTTTCTCTGGCACCCTGCTTTCCAGTGCCCTTCGTTCTGTGTTGGAAGGCAGCCACGTCCCTACTGTTCTAGCAGCCCTGAACTACAAGTGAGGCTGCCTTTGTGCCTCTTACACTGTCCTGTGTGCAGAGAGAGGCCTGTGTGCATACCTCTTGGTCTCCTCAGTTCTCTGTTTGGATCAAAAATGTCTCCATACGTATGCTTAGGGCCTTTTTTGTGTCATCCTCATGCTGAGAGGAGGCCTTGTTCTTACAGCTCTGGACTGCCTCCAGCTGATCGGGCCCTGCGTCTTGAAAGAAAATCTGCATCCTCTCAGACGCTGTAGAAAAGGACTGATGAGGTGTTACTTTGGCAAGGGCTGAACACAGAGTGACAATTATGGGCTGGTTTGTTCAATATATTTAGTTTTGTTCATTGTGTGATGGAAATTGCAGGTGAGATTGATGTATTGTTTTGAAAGTGGATCAAAGTATCTTTTATTGTGATGAGAGCATGTTGTGTTTTTTCCCCATCCCCAACTGTGATTTGTTTTGATACAGTTGCATTTTCTTGAAGCTGAGCTATGACCCCACAGAGCTTCAAGATAGAACATCTACTCCACTTTATGATAAGCAGTGCTGCAGCCCTGCTGGCACTCTGCTTCCAGCACCACCTGACATTCTGCATAGTGAGAAGCCTTTTTGTTTTAAAGAAGCAAGGAGGGGAAAGTCTCAGTGAGAGGACAGCCGCAGATCTTATTCTGTGATACTGGTATTACTCCTTTCTGGGCATTATTCCCAGACATTGAAGAGAGCAGTAACAGCAGTGGAAAACTGGATGAACACAAGCTTTGAAAGTCACCTTTTTCACTTAAAACCATTTCATTCTTTTCAGTTGTGACATGGTTTTAGTGGCAGTTGTCTCAGGAACAGCTGAATTTAGAAGTGAGTCCTTCACACCATCTGGAAGCCTGACATTCTGGTTTTCATAGGGTATAATGCAGCCATTTCTTTAATTTTTAGCTGCTTAAATCATAATGTGAAGGAAGATGATGGGAACATTTAAAGGTCCAGTATCTCGATCTCTGTTACGCCAAGAAAACAACTTGATGCCGTATTGTTATGGACCTTGTCAGCCACTGAAATGCTGTCTCTGTTAAGTCTGGAAATTTGAGGAGCTGTCTGACCTCAGGTGCTTACTCACTATACTGTTTCACACACAGAATTTATTAACATCATTGCAGTTCTCCATAAAAAACGATAGATTAATTTCTGTATCACTCCTTTGGCAGATCAGTTCACCAGGAATGATCAGTAGAGGAAGAATAATCTCCATAGATTTGATGACATTGCAGTTTTCATGCTAGAAGGTGAATTGATGGCTTTCTTCTCCCACACTCCTCTAGCAATGGCTAATCTTGGAAATCTTAGTCTTGGGTCTTACTGTCCAGAGAACGATCGGCCTGCAGGGGCATACAATCATGGAATCACAGAATGGTTTGTGCAGGAAAGTGTCTTTAAAAATCATCCAGTTCCAACCCTCATGCCATAGGCAGGGACATCTTCCACTAGGTCAGGTTGCGCAAAGCCCCATCCAACCTGGCTTTGGACACTTCCAGGGATGGGGCATCTACAACCTCTCTGGGCAACCTGTACCAGTGCCTGACCACTCTCATAGTAAAGAAGTTCTTCCTTATACCTAAATCTAAATCTCCCCTCTTTCATCTTAAAACCATTGCCCCAGGTAAAAAGTGTCCTTGTCTTTCTTGTAAGACCCTTTAGGTATTGGAAAGGCCACAACAGGGTCTCCTTGGAGCCTTCTGTAGGCTGAACAACTACAACTGTCTCAGCCTTTCCTCATAGGAGAGCTGGTCCAGCCCACTGACTGTTTTCACAGCTCTCCACTGGGGCTGCTCAAACAGGTCCATGGCTTTCTTGTGCTGGGGGCTCCAAAGCTGGATGCAGCGCTACAGGTGGGTCTCACCAGAGAAGGGCAGTGGGGCAGAATCACCTTCCTTGACCTGCTGGCTACAATCCTTCTGATGCAGCCCAGGATGCAGTTGGATTCATGGTCTGCAAGTGCACATGGCCGGCTCATGTCCAGCTTCTCATCCACCACTGTCCCCAAGTCCTTCTCTGCAGGGCTACTCTCAATCCATTCACTCCCCAGCCTGTATTCATACTGGAGATTGCCCAATTTCAGGTGTAGGGCTGTGTGCTTGGCCTTGTTGAACCTCCTAAGGTTCACATGGGTCCATTCCTCAAGCCCATCAGGTCCCTGTGGATTGCATCCTTTCCCTCTAACAAATCAGCTACACTACTCAACTTGGTGTTGCCCACAGGCTTGCTCTGGGTGTGCTCAGTCCCACTGTCCATGTTGTTCATGAAGATATTGAACAGTACTAGTGTTAGTACAGACCACTTGTTACTGATGCCTAATTGGACACCGAGCAATTGACTGCAGCTTTCTGGAGTCCAGCCAGTTCCATATCCATGAAATAGTCCATCAGACCCATATCTCTCCAATTTAGTGACAAGGATGATGTGTAAGGCTGTGTCAAAGGCTTTACAGAAGCCAAGGTAGATGGCATAACTTGCTCTTCCCCTTATCCACCAATGCAGTCACTATTGTAGAAGGCACAATTTACCCTTTGTGAAGCCATGCTATCTGTCTCTAATCACCACCATGCTATCCATATGCATTGACATGGCTTCCAGGAGGATTTGTTCCATAATCTTAGTGGGTGCAGAGGTGAGGCTGAGAGGTCGGTAGTTCCCAGGGTCCTTCTTTTTACCCTTTTTAAAAATGAGTGTGATATTTCCCTTTTTTTCCCAGTCACTGGGGACTTTGCCTGACTGCGATGACTTTTTAGATAGAGTAGCTTATCAACTGTATTTGCCAGCTACATGCCAACCACGTCTACTTGTATTGTATCTGGGGAAATGAAATTCTAAATATTTTCATCTTTTCTCATCTTTAATGTATATTCCTAGGTAAATCAGCACAGTTAACAAGAGGTAGGCAGGTACTTGCTATCTGAAGTCTCCATGGCCTTGAAAGGCATACAGAGCTACACTACGTGTTATTTTAAATTTAACGTTTCATCCCTGATGTATGATACTAGCAGCAAGAAATGTTGATGTTTTGTTAGTCTGAAAACCTTTGGAACCATATGCCAGGGATTTCAAGGGAGTTGAGCTTGCTCTCTTGCATCAGACAGCTAGCAGCCCCAGGAAGCATTTTACATGGAAATTTGAAAGTGCCTCTGCAACAATGACTATGTAGGAAAGGGGCCAAACAGTGATTTAACAGTCTCTGAATACCTTTATCTTTTAAATCATATTGAAAGCCAAAGCATCACAATCTCTTCCTCATTTCAGTTGTGTCTGTCCCTTATCTCAGTCACTGGAGTTTATTTGATCAAGCCCTCAGGAATAAGTCGTGTGTGTCTTAAAAATACAAGCCTTCTCATTTATTTGAATCATTTCTATTTGCTTGATGCTGGTACTTTAAGGCACTTGTTCACTGTGCATGGGAAGTTGGCATTTTATATATCTAGCTTATAAATAAGTAGTTGTAAGCTAGTTCTCTTAAGAAAACTACTTCAGTTGTAGAAACAATTGTTCATAATAGCTACCCAACATTTCTTTTAATCCAAATACGTGGAAAAATATTGAAGATTTTATGAGTAGAGATTCAATGAGTTTTACCAGATCATAAAAAATTCAACCTCATAAAAAGAACAGGTCTTAGTTCCCTGAAGTCAGATCTAGGCAGCACCCATCAGCTAGCTCTGCCTTTGCTTTAAAATTTTAGATTTCATATCTCCCTATACAAACCTGAATGACTTTTCAGTTGCTGATAATGTCTGTCCTCAGGCCATCTTTATTTTTCCCATTAGAAATGCATCTGCAGCGGCACCAAATGGAACAAATTGAAAAGTCAGGAGCGATGTAGAGAAGAGCTTCCTTTCTCTACAGCTGCACAACCCTAATGACCCATGACTCTTGCAACAGAGGGGAGTAGGGGGCCAGAAGCTGAAGGAGGGGCTGAGAAGGAACCACTTATTTTAGAGAAGAAGCAGTGGTTTGTGTCTGTGCCATCTTTCAGAACACTTGCACTGGGAAATAATGAGCCTGATTATTATTGGGTCTCAAATTATAAATTCTCCAGTGATCTATTTTTATTGTTGTCATAAAATTAAAATCCTTTTCATACAGGATATAGGTGTCTTGGTCATGTCAAGGACATGGATGGTTTTATGGCCTTAAAATGAAGCATCACAACAGTGACTGACTAATAAGGTAACTGAGATGATGCGTGAATCCTGTAAAAAAAAATAAAAATAAACCCCTTGGAACAACAGGAGGACCAAGCACCAGCGGTAAAGTTGGCTGTGCTGTCAAAAATGTGATCTGGGATACTGAAAAAGTTTTGATATAATGGAACATGAATATAACTACCAATCGTAATGACTTCTCAATAATCCTATTATTCCTTCTTTAGAGTACACTCTAAAAATTTCAGGGGAAAGCTTCAGTGTGAACATCTCCAGACTGCTTCGTTTCCACTGAAATGGAAATATAACAAAAATAGCACTTTGAATACCTAAAACTTTTGAGAAACTCCAACATATGTCACCTGAGCCAGCCAGCCAGAATGTGCAGAGCTGGAAGGGACCCACAAGAATCATCAAGTCCAACTCCTGTCCCTGCACAGGACATCCCCTACATTCACAGTACGTGTCTGAGAGCGTTGAACAAATGCTTCTTGAGTATTGTCAGGCTTGGTGCTGTGACTGCTTCCCTGGGGAGCTGTTCCAGTGCTCCACCACCCTCTGGGTGAAGAACCTTTGCCTATTATCCAGCCTAAACCTTCAGGTACACCAGGACACGTTTGCCCTCTTGGCTGCCAGGGCTCACTGCTGGCTCATGTTCAACTTGCCATCAAACAGAACCCCCAGATCACTTTCTACAGGACTGCCCTCCAGCCTCTCCCTCTCCAGCCTATATAGATATCTGGGGTTGCTGTGTCCCAGGTGCAAAAACATGACACTTGACCTCACAGAATCACAGAGTAATAGAATTACCAGGTTGGAAAAGACCTCTTGGATCATTGAGTACAACTGTTCCTATGTGCTGCTAAACCATGTCCCTGAGCACCTCGTCTAGCTGTCTTTTAAATACCTGCAGGAATGGTGACTCAACCACCTCCCTGGGCAGCCTGTTCCAGTGCCCAATGACCCTTTCTTTGAAAAATTTCTTTTTGATATCTGTAGATATCTAGTCTGAACCTCCCCTGACACAGCTTGAGGCCATTGCCCCCTGTCCTGTCCCCTGTCACTTGGGAGAAGAGGCCAGCTCCCTCCTCTCTACAACCTCAAGAGAGCAATAAAGTTGCCCCCCAGCCTTGTTAAACTTCATGTGGTTATTGATTACCCAGCTCCCCAATTCGTCCAGACGTCTTTGTGCTAGTGTATAATAGCGGGGACTGCAATTGTGAGCATCCCAGCCTTTGTTACTCTTACCAGTTCAGAGATGGCAATCAGCTGCGTGCCTCAGGCCCAACTCACCTTCCCCACACCCAGCACTGGTAGCTCTGTGTGCTGAGTTTTCCCAAGAGGTCTCAGCTCCATCTGCAATGTTTGGGTCCAGAATGAATTATGGTTTTTGTTTTGGCTTGTGACTCAGGGTATCTGCTGCCTGTGGATCAGCAGTTACATTGCTTTTCCAGCCTCTAGGCAGGCTGTACCAGTTTATCTGTAACATAAAACAAATGTCTTTGCCATTACCAAAGAGACTTTTAAGTGCCAGTCCTCTCCAGAGTTACCTAAAACTGGATGGAGAATTTTGTGGAAGAGAATAAAAAAGAAAGTATTGAGCATTGTAAGATGCACTGGCCTTCTGCAGGGAGGAGAGAAGGGGCATTCTGAGTTCTGAGTGGTTTTTTTCAGGGGGTTTGTCCACACATGGATGCTGCCACTGAGCTGTGCCCAGCTTCCTCCAGTAACAGTGTTTTGACATGGCACAAAAAAATCTTTGCTTGGTCAAGTTGCTGGCCTGCTCCTGTAGTTTCAGGTTATCTTGAGAAAGGTAACTTCTAACTTTCCATACACTTGAAAAGGACTACGTCTTTTTGACCTGAGGTCCCTCCCAAAGTGGTTTCTCTGAAGAGATGATCCAGGGCACACAAGTATAAATCCCTGAGAAAAAGCAATCACAAACAGTTTAGAAGGGAGTTGGAACTGAGTAATTGTAGAATTATAGAATAGTTTGGGTTGGAAGGGACCTTAAAGATCATCCGTTTCCAACCCCTCTGCCATGGGCAGGGACACTTCCCACTAGATCAGGTTGCTCAAAGCCCCATCCAACCTGGCCTTGAACAGCTCCACAACTTCCCTGGGCAACCTGTACCTCCCCACTCTCATAGTGAAGAAATTCTTCCTTCTGTGTAGTCTAAATCTGCCCTTCTCCAGTTTATACCCATATAAATGATCTTTAAGGTCCCTTCCAACACAAACTATTCTATAATTCTGTGAAGTCAAACTCACCACAGAATTTTACAGGTACATAAAGACAACACCACAGTGTTTATCATGCCTGGAGTATTCTGAAAATAATTTTAATGTTATGGAGACTGTTTTGCTGAGAAACTGCTTGGAGCTATCTTCTTTTTTCTCCAAGGAGCTGTCACGCGAAGATATGGGTGAGGATCTGTTCTGTGTCACTATGTACAGGATTTGGGACATGTGAAAAGAGAAGCTAACAGGGCTTTAGCTCATTTCTTGTTTGGGTCCAGGAGAAAAGAGACCTTTGGCATAAGCCAGGTAGTGCAGCTCTGACTCTGTGATTCCATAAATCTCTGCAGTACAGCATCTCCACTGGGCTATATGCTGGCTATACATGCTTTCTACAGTAGCTGTAGAGTTGAAACCACCCTTGTTGTCACCTGGGGCTCCTAAAGGCCCTTTCTCATTGCCTGGGGGATCAGAAAAGAGATTCATTACGTAAAGTGACAGGGCAGCTATCATTTTGATGTCATCTTCAAAATGCCAGGTGGTTTACCAGCATAAGAAATAGAAAAATCTCAAGAACAAAGTTAGCTAACACTAAAGGAATGAATCTGCCATGATTCCCCTGTGAACCCTCTTGTGACCTTCATAATTGCTTTTTGACATTCGTCCCTGACTGCATGAGGAGGGGGCGCTTTGCCAGGAGAAACCTTCACCTCCTCTCCCTTTCTGCCTGTCGTTTTTGTCATGCTTCTAATCCGTTTCTGACCCTCTCTGCTTTCCTTGGCTATTTGCAGTTAACCTACGGTGTTGCGCCTAGGGGTTCCCGTCAATTTAGATGTAGAGTGAGTGACATTTTGTAAAAAGACATTTTTACCCTTATAAAAGCAAAAATTACAGAATACACAAAGCAAAGCTCCAAGCCCTCCAGAAATTCTCTCAAGCCCACGCAGGGATGTTACTGGGAGCATTTTAAAAATTAAAGCTGAAAATAATTTCAAAACGAGGAAGTATTGTTTTCAACCCCAGGGCAGCTGCAGTCAGAGCTCTGAAGTGCAAAACAACAGGAGCAAACACATTCAGCTTTCATTGTCCTTGGTGAGAGCAGTGGCAGAGAAAAGCAGCATTTCATGAGTCACGGAAAGCAAATGGGAATCCAAGATGCTATTAGTTACATTTAGGATTAAAAATATAGATTAGTAGTTCACAAGGTCATTTTAAAAGCAAAATTCAATTAAATGGCAAGGTTTTAATCTCTAATGCCTGGTGCTGGCTTTACACCACACTTGCTCACTTTATATAGAAAAACATTTTTTTTTCCTGCAAAGCCTGTACTAGTACTCTGAGAACAACATGCCCTCTGTGCCCAGAGGTGAAAGGAGCCGCTTTTGAACTCCTGTCCGTGGCAGACAGTCTGCAGAGCAGCAACGCTGTCCCCATCCTGCATCCCAACAGATTTACCTTTAGTTCTCTACACGGTGCAGAGACTCTCGGCTGGGAGCTAAGTATCCGCTCCTGCTGGCTTTTCCTAGCCCCAGTCGAGGGTTACAGCTGACTTGCTGTTTATCAATGAGCTGGGTTGTTCTCTTTTTTTGCAGCTGTTACTCACCTACAACAGCCATTTGCCCCCCACAATGCAGAGTGGCTTTCTTTACTGTACTCTTTATTTTACTTATATTGTCCTCTCCTGTTTTACTGTACTTCTTATTTTACTTAGACTGTCCTCTCCTGTAGTGAGCCTGTTTTCAAAAGAGGGGGTGTAGAAGGACATAATAATACTGTGTATAATGAAAAAACAACACTTTAATAGCTTTCTGGGATACATCCTCATCCCCAGTTACGAAGCATTATGCATTTGCCATGCCTGCAGTTTCAAAGTTGTTGCTTTTGAGTTGTCACCATGGAGAATAAAAGCAGGAAAAGCTACTGCCAATCTGCCTTTTTATTATCCTGCAGGCAAACAATTTGCCCACGTTTTGCTAAGAAATTAGCAGTTTACATGAGCATTTTTCAACCTCCCCCTTTTTTTTGATTAATGGATGACAAACCAAACATTTTCCAGTTGAGCCACAGATCCATTCATAAATTTCATCCTTAACTCACAAGATAACACATACAGACACATTCTGCCCAGCTTCCTTTCATACAAGAAACCCGTACAAGTACATGGAGCCACGCTACTTCACAGAAATGGAGAAACTCTTCCCTGGCTTTGCAGACCTAAAAACTTCCCCCCTCTGTGGATTTTATTGGGAAACTATCTCTTTACCACAGGCATGTTCTTTCCTTTTGGCAGTGTGACCCCTTTGTGCTTGTGTCTGAAGTACTCAGATGCTTTTGCCTCTCATAAACAAGTAACCTCATTCAGATCCTGTCTCCATGTTATAAATAATGGATATGGACTATCACACTGTTTGCAGATGTAATCTAAGCAGCATTTACATGTTCAGATCCATATCTGGTAGGCGTTATCAGCAGCCAGCTGCAAAAGAAGTGCATGCAGCTCCCAGCTCTGGTCTCTATTTCCCAGCAAGATGTCATTTCTTGGCTCTTCAGTTTGGTCCCAGTGGAAAGGGAAGCAGTCCAGGGCCACCTGTTTCCTAGGGCAATGCTGGTCAAGTCCCAGAGAGCTCAGACCCGTTCCAGAAACCTCTCCCCAATGCTGGGCTGCGTCACATCACTTGAATTTCCTGGCTCTGCGCTGAACAAATGCACCAAGTTTGTAGCCTTGGCAAATATAGATCCAGACACAAGCATTAACAATCATAGAATATGTGGAGCTGGAAGGGACCCACAAGAATCATCAAATCCAACTCCTGTCCCTGCACAGGACATCCCCTACATTCACACCACGCGTCTGAGAGCATTGAACAAATGCTTCTTGAGTATTGTCAGGCTTGGTGCTGTGACTGCTTCCCTGGGGAGCTGTTCCAGTGCTCTACCACCCTCTGGGTGAAGGACCTTTGCCTACTGTCCAACCTAAACCTACCCTGGTGCATCTTCCTGCCATTCCCTTGGGACATATAATTGGTTGCCAGAGAGAAGAGATCAGCAACTGCTCCTTTTCCTCCCCTTGTGAGGAAGCAGTAAAATGTGATGAGGACTCCCCTCAGTCCCTTTTCTCCAGGTTGAACAGACCAAGTGACTTTAGCTGCTCTAATTGGACTTCTCCTCTAAATCCTTCACCATCTTTGTGGTCCTCCTCTGGTCACTCTCCAGTAGCTTGATATCTGTTTTATACTGTAGCACCCGAAACTACATAAAATACTCAAAGTGAGGCCACACTAATGTGGAGTAGAGTGGGACAGTCAAATCCCTCCATGGGCTAGCAATGCTGTGCTTGAGGTACCCCAGGACACATTTGCCCTCTTGGCTGCCAGGGCTCACTGCTGGCTCATGTTCAACTTGCCGTCAGCCATAACCCCCAGATCCCTTTCCACGTGGCTGCCCTCCAGCCTCTTACTCCCTAGTCTATCTAGATAGCCAGGGTTGTCATATCCCAGGTGCAAAACGTGACACTTGCCCTCGTTAAACTTCATGTGATTGGTGATTGCCAAGCTCTCCAAACTGTACAGATCCATCTGCAGGGCCTCTTTGCCCTTAAGAGTGTCAACAGCCTCTCCCAGTTTCGTGCTATCCACAAACTTAGTAACTTTGAGTCCTGCATCCAGGTTCATGAATTTATGAAGACATTAAAGAGTACTGGTCCTACGATGGATCCCTGTGGAGCCCCAATGCTGACTGGTCTCCAGCCTGACGCAGCCTCATTCACTGTGACCCTTTGAGCCCAACCCTTCAGGCAATTCCTCACTCATTGCATTCTATGTTTATCTGGCTGGATAAACAGGAGGAGACTGTGAAAGCCAGGATCAAAGGCTTCACTGAAATCCAGACAGATCACAGGAGCTGGCTTCTCTTGGTCACCTGCATGGGTGGCCTTGTCATAGAAAGAAAGTAAGTTTGCTAGGCAGGACCCTCCCCTCATGAACCAGTGCTGGCTGGGACCAAGGACTGTGCAGGTTTTTAGGTGTTTTTTGATGGCTTCTGAATAATGTCTTCCATAATCTTAACGCAGGCTTGATCCTTGCATTTGCACCAAACTATAACAACAGCCGTGGCCTCTGGCCTAAAATGCCCAGGTGTGCAAGCTCCTTCCTTGGAGATGCCCACTTTGCTTGGAGCACAGAACTGAGGGGAAGTGCAGGGAGTTCCACTTGAACATGTAGAAAAACTTCTTTACAGCGAGAGGGATGAAGCGCTGAAACGGGCAGCCCAGGGAGGTTGTCGAGCCTGCTTCTCTGGAGGTCCTAAAAAACCCACCTGGACATGTTCCTGTGCAACCTGCTGTAGGCGAACCTGCTTTAGCACTCAGGTGATCTCCAGAGGTCCCTTCTGATAAATGGCAAATGTTTAAGCTTGTGGATTGATCAATAGCAATGGTCTAAGCTTGTATATCCTATGGCGGTATGTGCCTTGAGAAACTTTTTTCTAAAGGGTGACCCATTGTGCAAGGGTCAAGATAAGATCCTTCAAGATAAGATAAGGAAGCAGGGGAGCCATTCTGCTCTGCCAGCAGAAAAGGATCATTCTTCTCGAAGTTTGGGTTGCATCTTCCTTAAGGTTGAAAGTTTATCAACAAGGAAGACTTTGAGCCTTCATCCTTGGACCCTAGGGAGGTCCTCAACCACCAGAAAGATTAACTGCATGTGCAAATGAGTCGTGAAGATACGTTAGTGACTCAATGAAAAAAAAAGAATATGTAATACCTTTTCAGGAAATTAATATGCATAGATCTGTAACATAAGAGACACAGTTTTCTCACTTGGTATGTGTGTGTTTTTGGAGGAGCAATCCCCCATGCACCCAGCACTGCAAATAAAGGAATTCCTGCTTAATAACGACTATCCAGTTGTTATCCAGTTATTATCTCAGAATCCTTACCCAACTGCACTTAGCCTCCCACTTCAGTGAGGAGTCTTAGAAAGCAAGGGGGTTTGGAAACTCCATCCTTTGGATCACTTCCAACCCAGCTGTTCTGTGAAACACTGATCAACTGGGCTTTGTAGCATTAAAGATCTCTAAGTTTAACACTTGCCTCTGAAAATAGTCTTTAAACCTTTTTTTAACTCCATGTGCTGAAGGGGCTTGGTGTTTCTTTGGACCTTTTTATTCCTCCTCCTTCCCTCGCCATTGCCCTCTCCCAGTGAAGAAATCTCCAAACCCACAGGAAGAAGGAAAGGTGACCATACCTTGAAGACAAATAGAGATGAGGAAGATGCAGCAATAGAATCATAGAATCATTAAGGCTGGAAAAGACCTTTAAGATCGCCAAGTCAAACCACCAGGCCAACACCATGCTGTCTACTAAACTATGTCCCAAAGTGCCATATCTACAAGGTTTTTCAATGCCTGACATTGAAAAACAGAGAGAGTGACACCACCACTTGCCCAGGCAGCCTGTTCCAATGCTTCGCCACTCTTTCAGTAAAGAGATTTTTCTAATATCCAATCTAAACCTACCCAGATGACTTAAAGCCATTTCCTTTCACTCTCTCACTTGCTATCTGCGAGAAGAGACCAGCACCCACCTCTCTACAACCTCCTGTCAGGGAGTTGTAGGCAGTGATAAGGTCTCTCCTCAGCCTCCTCAAATTTAAACAACCCCAGTTCCCCCAGCTGCTACTCATAACGCTTCTTCCCAGTAATAAAAATACTGAGATGTCACCCCACTCCATGGGAAGTCACTTCTGGATGGGGAAATGTTTACACTAGCAAGGTAGAAGCCAGAGGTACCAGCACTGCTCCTGCGGTATCTTCTGGTTACCCCACATACAGGTAAGCGTCTTCCACGTCAAGACCCTGTTGGTCCAGAGCTTTTGGCTGTAGATAGAGGTTTGTGATTCAGGGCCATTTCTGAATTAGAGAAACAAGCCAGCAAAAAAATTGCTTAATATGGCAAGGAGCACTTATTACAGGAGGTGTAGTGCCTTCAGTTAATCCTCACTGTGAAAGCAATCCTTTCTGGTTATATCTCAAATTTGTTCCTATCAGCCTCTCTGGAGCATGTGTTGGTGACTTTCATGTTATCGCATCTTCTCTTCAAGCAACAGATTAGTCAGCACAATTGCCTCTGAATAGGTACTTCGGGGTAGTGAGAATTTGAGCTACAAGGGGATGCATTTTACACTCAAGAGCCTGCTAAATGATTAATTTATTTAATCTCTTAAAGTTCCCTTCTTCCTGGCAAAGCCAGACTGTGTGTTTCTACAGGCTACAGTCCTGCTTGCCTTGGAACTACAAGTTTTGGCAAGGACTGTAATGTCCAGTAAGGTGGAGAAGAGGTAAAACTATGTCATAAAGAGCTACAATCTTCACCTCTTACAGATACACTTCTGTGTCCTACCTAATGACCTCTGCATCTATTTGTCATCACTAAATCTACATAGGATCACAGAAAACACACTTGTGGTCCATGTAAATAGATCTCTGATGGGAGGATGTAGAGTTAACTATGGATTAAAGCAAATCAGCCAAAAGAGAACTGCCAGGGGGACTCTGGCACTGTGGGACTGCCCTGCTGGGGAGGACATAGCCCAGCTACCAGTGTGGCTTGCTGCTGTTGGCTGTAGGCTCCGTGTCCCCCTGTAGGGAGCAGCCCTGCTGCTTTCAGCAGCCCCCCAATCAGCATCCCACAAGGGGAACCAAAATCCCCTCTTTCACCTTCTGATCAGTAAGATTCAGCAGGAAGGGCAAGGTTATGAAAACAAAGACTGTCTTAGCTATATAAGCTTTTCCTGGGTTTCCCTTTCAAGTTTTTGGCAATCTTAGGCTTTGAAGGACAAGTCTACACAGTCAAAGTTTGAGGAATACCTGCCTAAAATGCATGTCCTACAAATCTCTCTGTATCTGCTTGGCTACTATTGTTAGTGCATGCAGAAAGGATGTGTGAACCTGGTACCTGGAACGTTTTTCTTTAAAATTCAGAGCCCCAGCACCTTGAGGTGAAACGATCAGCACAGTCAAGTGCTCAGGATTTCTGAGAAAGCAAAACTACTCAAACTAGTGAAACCCCACAGTCTGCACACATCCCAGTGCAGCCAATCTGCAGAAACTCCAATGTGCACCCTCCAGCAGCCAGAACCAACTGATGCAACTTGGAACCTGCATCTTTGCTGAACAGAGCTGCCAAGACCAAGAGGAAAGACACCTGGTCCCATGCACAAACAGGCCTTAGTGTGACAGAACTTGTGTGGGTAGCAGACTTGAAGCCTAAGGTATCACCGGAGGAGAGAAATGGGTTTTGTTTGCTGGTTTGTTTTTTTAAATAGAAATATATATTTATTCATAGTGATTTTCATCTTCACTTCTGAGAAGAGAGAACTGAGACTGCCTTCTGTTCAGGTCAGTATGGTTACTGAGTGGAAAATTTTACTCCCCAGTTTCAGTAAGATGCAAGTTAGGCTGGTTCTTGTAAATAGCTGTAAGAGGAAACTTACTGCAGCACCGCTCTGTAATCAAAAGGTCTCTGTGGACAGCCTGTCATCCTGATGAGAAACACTTCTTAATTACGCAAAGATGTCACAAAGTAGCTAAAACAATTCCTTAATGTCCCAGCTTCTCTCATCAGATCGATGAACCTGGAGTTACAGAGCTTGTGGGAAAAGTGGGAAGCATCCCAAGTCTTGCTGGGGCTACCAGAAATCCATGCACTTCTCTGAAAAGCTCAACTTTACTTGCAGGGAAATCAATTAAACAGCAGCTCTTGCAGCTAAGCTTAACTGAGCTCCTGTTTGAACCTCTCAGTTACACTGATTTGATGATTAAATTTGTTCCAATTAATGGGAAAACCAGAAAGAGTCCATGGCCAAAATATTGGACAAACTGTTTAAGCTAATGAAGGAGGACACTGGTGATTGTGAAGCAGCTGATACTGACAGCCTGGAGGAGGGAAAGGAAACAGCTGCCTGCAGATAAGCACTAAATTCAAGCATGGGAGCAAAATGAAGGAGAACACACTGGTGCATCAAGAAGCAACTGAGAAATATTGCATAAATATTGATCATCTTACTTAGCTGATTAGTATACTTAGGTTATGTCTACAGAAGTGCATAATATGGCCCTTGGGAGTGAACCTAGGTGATCAGTCCCTCATGGTCTGCTCTGCATAAGATATTAGTGCGCTCCTATGCTATATTCTGGAGTAAAATTGTTTGCAGTATTCCACACCCAGTGACTGATTGCTCCTGAAGGACCAGCAGTTGAACATGGCTGTTCTCTAGGGCATCCTGCAAGAGCTACACGTGTAGAACACTAGGACACAGGTCCACCCAAACACACAGCCTCTGCCATGTCTAGCTATAAGACAACCTGGCATTTTCAGAAGATCACCTGGGCTAATATCACTTAGCTTCTGTTCTCCTGAGCACCATTTACCGTATAGATGTAACTGTTCTGCTCATCGCATTGCTTTGCTCCTTCCACAAATGAACACAATAGGCTGGTATTTTAACTCTGGGGCAAGACATATGTTATCAGCCAGTTTATGGGGGAGATTACCATTCAGAATAAATACATATTTTGGTAACACCATGTGCAGCAAGGGAAGTGCAGAACTTAATTGTAGTTTCCATCATACCATAGCAATGGGCATATGTGTTTTCCTGATGGGGCTGGGGTAATGCAGGAACAAGGAAGGAAGTGTGCCAAGCTTTTCTGGGTCTAAATGGTGTGTTTCTTGGGAGCTAACAGCAATAGTGGCCACATTACTTAACTCCTTTTTTGCCCACTGGTCCTCCTCTGGCACCAAGCCCCTCTCTCAGTAGGATGTCCCCTACTACTTGTGAGGCCATAGTTTAGACTGGACTAAGGCAGTTTAAAATGAACTCTCCGAAGTCTGTCATGTAAAATCCGTGGATCTTCTTATGGATCTGACTTAGGGCATAGCCATGGGAACAGCTAATCAAGCACAGCTACATTAATTCAGGCTCAGTGGGGGAAACTGGGAGTAGCATGAGACTAAATGTCTTAAGCCAGATCTACTGCCCGTGAACCATGAAGCTGTGCCCTCTGTGATAGCAAATGGTGACTAAAGGAGGTATAGATGAATTCACATTACTCAGCCTGTAATTCCAGTCACACTGCTACTGCTCACAGCTTGCTTGTTCACTCAGAATCCTCTGCTCTTCATGCTGGGCATTCTCTTTGTCCTTAGTGATATCTTCCGTTTGGGAGCTTACCTCCCTACCAAGGCTCATTGGCAGCATTAGGCCTTTAAGTGGTGCTGAAAATAAAAATTCTACAGTACAACAGATTTGATCACTTCATTTTCTTGCCTGAAGCACACTGTGATTTCTTCCCCTGTTTGGCTCTGTGGGTGGAACAGGCATTTCAGTATACACTGCCACATTCATTACAAGGAGTTCTCCCATGCTAGAGATATTAACATCTTTGTTATTACTGCCAGTTCTCTCCTCCCCCGTACCAAGTGGTCGCCTGAACTAGAACTCCTTTTAAGGACAGACTCCCAGTTGTAGTATTCTCCTCAAAATTAAGAAGATCAGAGGTCAATTCCTTCTGCTTTCTCAGAATCTTGCCTCCCGTATTTTCCTTGGAAAGTCATTATTAAAAATGTTAAAACTGCTGGCAAAAATATCACAGAAATTCTAGAAGTCAGTGTCATAATTACCTCTTTGTAATCATTAACAACTCAAAATCACAGCATTTAAGTTAAAGAGTTTTATGCAAGAAAAAATGTTTAACATTTTATACAAAACCAAAGTTTGACGTAGCTTATTTTTCAAACATCCTATTTCTGTTCATCAACCGACAATTAAAAGATCACAATTCAAAATTTAAAAAGTCATCCTAAATACTTTTAGAAGTCTTATAAAAGCATTCATAAAGTGCCACCCACAAAAGCAGCTAAACAAGAATCTGAGAGAAATACCTATTAGGATGTTGATTTACTTAATGGCTGCTGAAGACTAAGCTGTCAAGCAGCACTGTAATTTGTGGAACAGTCAATTTAACGACCATACAACCCAGGATAAATATCGCTCCACAGAACAAGTCCCAACAGAACATCGGCTGGGCCCACAACACATACACCGAGGCACTCAGCACAGTCTTGTGGGGTTTTAAAATAAATAAGATGTCAACACAGCCTAAGACCAAGAATATCGGCAACAGGGAGATGTGGATTCCAAGGGGAGTGATCATACCAGACTGTAGTCTTACCATGGGGGAAAACCCAGGCAGCTTGTACAGAAAACAAGTACAGATTTTAGCTGGTTTTCACTTAAATAAAAATCACTCCCCACTAGAAATAACGGAAAAAGGCACTGATCCTTGGAGCATCATTATGTTCTCCTCTCTGGCCTTGAATGTACCATACTGTAAGCACCTTTCTTTTCGTCATCCCCAAAAGAGGGGTTCAAGAACATTGCACTGCAGTGAATATGCACTAGTTTGTTTGGCAGCAGCCTCCCATTTTGCTCGAGTGTCTAGGCAGCGCTCACAGATTTACCCAGAAGAAAAGGGGACAGGATCTGAGGGTTCCCTCTCCCAGAATTCACACCTCATATGAGATATCCAGGGAGCAGCTGTAGGTCTTCCCAGCACCAGGTATCTGTTGTCCATGTGGCATCCTCCTCTTTGTCAGCTACCCTGTGTGATGCTTCTGGTGGCGCACCAGCTGGGGCTGGAACCGAAAGCTTTCCCCACACTGGGAGCAGTGGTATGGCTGTTCCCCCGTGTGGATGCGTGTGTGCTTGATGAGGTTGGAGTTGCCGCTAAAGCCCCGGCCACACTGGCTGCATTTGTAAGGCTTCTCGCCAGTGTGGGTACGAGTATGGTTGATGAGGTCAGAGCTCTGCCCAAAACACTTGCCACACTGCCCACAGGCATAAGGCCGGATGCCGTCATGGGCTCGCTGGTGCTGAAGGAGGTGGGAGTGTTGGCTGAAGCTTTTCCCACAGGCTGGGCACTTGTAGGGCCGCTCGCCCGTGTGCATGCGCTGGTGTTTGATGCAGGTGGAGCTGTCGCTGAAAATCTTCCCGCACTCGCTGCACACATAGGGTTTGAGCCCCGTGTGGATGCGCTGGTGCTTGAGGAGGTTGGAGCTCTGGCTGAAGCTCTTCCCACACTCAACACAGGTGTAGGGTTTCTGGCCTGTGTGGACCCTCCGGTGCTGGATGAGATGGGAGCTCTGGCTGAAGCCCTTGCCACACTCCCCACAAAGGAACGGGCGCTCCCCAGTGTGCATTCGCTGGTGCTGGATGAGGTGGATGCTCCGACTGAAGCCCTTGCCACACTCAGAGCAGATGGTGGGCCGCTCTGCACGAGGGGCTCGCCGGGAGGCTGCTGCCATCCTTCTCTCCTGTCTTTTCACCAGCCTGATACCAGAGCAAGGCAGTTTAGCATCCTCTTCCTCCTCACAGTTACCTTGCTGTGCTTCTGGGAAACCATGCTGACTTCCATGGCTGTCCTCAAACTCTTCCTCTCCTCTGGAACCTGCTGCAAACATGTCCTGCAGATCTGCACTTGGAAGGTAATGTGGAAGGGGACCAAGCTCACCACCTGGAAAAAAAGTACAACTCCAATTGTGATTCCTGGTGGGAAGTGGCACGTGCAGAACAAGCAAGCTGTTCTCCAAGGGAGCCTGGTCTGCAACATGTAGGAGAAACAATAAAGGGAAGACTGGGAGGAAATGGAAACCTAGCTGTGAGAGAGGCTGTACGGTGTCCTCATGTGACCCAGAGCAGATGTGCCATGAAAAGCAGAGCCAAGGGCAATGCTACAGGTGTTTCCTTGCCCCTTAGAAATCTTCACATTTTGTTTTCTTAATATTCTGTCTTATACATACTCTTAACAGCAGGTTGACAAAGGCAGGCTCTCTGCCTACCCTGAGTGGGGGGGAGTGGGTCTCAATATAAGCTGCGTGGAATAAGGTGGCTTAAACAGCACTGAGGCTACTCAAAGTGAGTTCTGTTTGCCCTTTGTTACCCCTGCACTTATCTAGCTTATTCCTCACCCATGTGTGTCTCCTCCAAGGCCTCATGATCTTGTTCTTCTCCTTGGTCCATGCGGGCAATTGCGTCAGGCTCAGCAATCAGGAACCCTTCTTACAAAAGCAAGCAAAAGTAATTTTAATTGAATTCAGCAAAAGCTTGTCGGACATCCCCCTGCTGAATATGGGGAACAAGCAGAGCATTGCTTAAAAGGATACAATCAACTGAACAACCATTTATGGACATCCTGACAACTACTGAAGTATCTGGTGTCAGATACTTTTTATTTTCTTAAAAGAAATTCAAGGTTGTCCCTCCTCTGATAAGCAATATCCACTAGGACATACACCAGACGTGCTGGACTCAGAACTGGTTGACAGCAATCATAGATAAGCAAACAGCAAAACTCAGCTATATTTACATTTCTTTAATAATGACAGCCACAAGACTAATTACTCCCCTATGATTACTTTAAACGGAAAAATGATTCTCTGCTCACCAGAACCTGATTTTCTTACTTGTTACCTCATCTCTTCTTTCTCCTCTGAGACTCTCAGGCTGAGGCAGCGAAAACCTGAAAAACAGGCATGTTGATGCCTTATCTACTGCAGTTGGATTCCGGCAGTTCCCAGTGTGGCCTTCCTGCTGAGCTCCAGCAACGACCATGAATGCAACTGCTGGGCAGCGTGCCCTTACAAACACAATCAGCATCAATATCAAGAATTTTTCCTTCGGTATTTACTATTTTAAGGCTAAACTCAGTCAAACAGTACAGAACAGCAGGTAGCATCAAGAAGGCAGGCATAGGCATTAGCAGTCGCTGTATAAAGAAGCGCAGAAGAACAGAGAAGATACAATGGTAAGGAAAACCCCACTTTATTTTGAAGAGTAAGAATCAAAAATGGGAGGGAAAGGATACCATGTGGATGAATCTAGGATCAGAGACGGACATGCATCACAGCTAAAGCTGAGATCACATATGGGAACATTTTTAAAGCATTTAAGACGTTAATTTTTTCTCCTCTTTTAATCTTTATAGTTAACACAATACTAGTTTGCATCACTCAAGAGATACACTCCCTGAGCTCTGCTTCAAGCCGCCAGTCTCTCTGGACACCCAGTACCTCTGGACAACTACTCTAGCTCCAGATGGAATTGACTAACTAGACAGATGGACTCTGGTGGAAACACTGTAAAAAGATGGGTGCCTGGTCCTGGACCACTCTGTCCATCACCGACAGCTATTTGATGGCAGGCAATGGGTAATAAGGGATTAGATAATTTCAGAATCAAGGCTGAAGGGAACAGCTTTGGATGTCAGTTTACAGTGATTATATAACCACCAGTCTTTGACCCTAGGCGGCAAAGTTGGACAGAAAGAAAGGGAGCAAGCAAAAGAGAAAGACTGCGATATTGAACTGCGGAACTGCAAAGAGAAAAACAATCAGATAAGCCAAAAAGAAGCCTTATAAAAAATAAAAAAGCTTTGGAAGTTAATAATCTGAGTTCCTACTTTAAATATCTGCTGAACGCTGAAGCGGACCACCTCTGCAAATGGATCATTTCCAGCAGCTCCAAGATGATATATGAAGGGAGGTTGCTTTCTGCAGTCCTACAACTCTCAGGGCTTTGGTGCTACTGAGAATTTCTGCTGCAACAGTTTGGCTGTACAAGCCACCCAAGCTATTTGTATACTGCAATATGTACCAGATGGCCCACCCCCACTCTAGAGCAGGAGGAGTCAAAACCCTGTGCACACACAGACCTTTCCCCCAGGCAGCTAACCACAAACAGCATGGTTTTTGTCTCTGAAAGCTGTCAACAAACAGGAACTCTGGAGGAGCAAATCCTTCAGCATTTCAGAGGTGGTACCAGCATCTGACAAATGTCCAACAATCACCCTCCAGGGAAACATCTAAACAAGCAGACCCTGCAAAAATATCCTAGCTCAGGTTGCCATCGACATGTTGCTGCCATGCTCAGATTTGCTGTGGCAGCTTAGCAGAAAGCAGATAGGCTTTACACAATTAACAGGCTAGTCTGGAGAAAGAAGCATTTCTTCCTCTCCGACAAAGACAAGTCACGTCTCTGTGAAAGGATGGGACAAAACTCATCAACAGAGGAAACATTCCTTCAGGGATTTTATCTGTGACTGGCAGGAGCATATCCTTGGGCGTACTTGGCTTATTGCTTGAATGAAGAATAAAGAGTGAGGAAAATGAAACTCAAACAACATCTGTGTGTGGGTGTGTAGGGTTACTGAATATGGTACCCACAGCTTTACTAAAACAAGATATGAGGGGTATCTAATTTCGACCTCCAGCAGCAGCTCTACAAACACACCATACTGTTCCTAGGGCTGTGGCTTCAGTATTGTGATAACATATATAGATTTTGAAGCCTGGTCCTACAATGTAAGTGCTTTACCTTAGCTATTTGCATGCAGCTACTTATTTTCTCTTCCGATCACTCAACTCTGTGTTCCTCTTAAAACTGTACCAGGCTGTGGAGGCTGTGGGACTTGTCCTAGCGCAGATCGCCATGGCTTCAGCTTCTGGTGCTCCTTGGGATCCTGCAGTCTGCTCCTCAAGTGCTGTCAGAGCCTAAAGCGCTCTCTGCAGGGTTAGCCAGGCACAACAGCACAAACCTGCAATTCAGAAGGTGGCGTTCGGTATCTTCTACTCCCCAATTATTATTTGGGATGGATAATGCTTGCAGTAAAATCAGTGTGAAGACATTTTTTATCACAGAAAAAAAAAAAGTTACTTATGCAGCTGCATAAGGGGAGGGGTTCTTTACTAGGAAGTGCAGGGATAGGATGAAGGGGAACAGTTTTAAGCTGAAAGAGGGGAGATTTAGATTAGACATTAGGAAGAAATACTTTTCCTGTGAGGGTGGTGAGGCAGTGGCACAGGTTGGCCAGGGAAGCTGTGGCTGCCCCATCCCTGGGGCCAGGTTGGATGGGGCTCTGAGCAACCTGATCCAGTGGGAGGCGTCCCTGCCCATGGCAGGGGGGGTTGGAACTGGATGGGCTTTAAGGTCCCATCCAACCCAAACCATTCCACGGTTCTATATCGGCCTTGTCTTGGGCGTGATGAGAGCCCCCTTCCCTGTCCCATCAGATTTGTTCATGAGCACTTACTTGCCAGTGACTGCCCTCCTGTCCAGCTTGGGGTGCCAGGGAAGCTGTAGGACAGACCCGGGAGGCAGAACAGGAACACGCCACCGTGGGTTGTGCTGCCAGAGCACCCGCAGGCAAGGAGCGCAGGGCGAGCAAGGGCTCTGCGGCCAGTGGGAACAAGGACTTTGCACAGGGGCAGGGCTGCAAACTGCCTCCTGCAACTGCGGTCAGAGGCACTGGGTGGAATCTGGGGACGGACAGACATTTGCTCTGTGACAGGTGGAAAGGGGTGGGCGGGGGAACCTGCAGGTAAGGGATTCATGCAGACAAGGATGACAGATGAGGGAATGGCCTCAAGCTGCACCAGGGGAGGTTCAGTTTGGACATTAGGAAGAATTTATTCACTGGAAGGGTTATCAAGCATTGGAACAGCTGCCCAGGGAGGGGGTGGAGTCACCATCACTGGAGGTGCTTAAAAGATGGGTAGATGAAGTGTGTAGGGACATGATTTAGCAGGGAAAGTCACGACTGGGCTTGATGATCCTAAAGGTGGTTTCCAGCCCAGGAACTCTGGTTCCACAGTTCCGGGGCCGGGGATGTGCCAGGGGCCCCCTCCCCGAGCCAAGCACACACAGAGGCTCCCGGAGTGGCCTGACCGCCGCCCCGAACCCGGGTCCCCACGATCGGGAGGCACGGAGACACAGCGAGCCGAGCCGAGCCTACCTGCAGCGCTCCCGCCGCTTCCTGCTCCGCGGGCAAAGGGCGCTTCCTGGGCGGGGCGCACCGGGAGCGGGGCGGGAATGCGATGGGAGCCGGTCGAAGCACGAAGAGCTACAGCCAGGCGCGAGGCGCTGCCCCCGGGTCGAGGCGCTACCCGGTGTCGGCGCGGGGCGGGGGGCGGTGTGAGGGGGTGAAGGGCTCGGGGGCCGCTCGGTGAGGAGTTCGGCCTGAGCCGCAGGGAGCGCTCGCAGTCCGTGGGGGGAAAACGTGTCCGGGGCTGCACCGAGGGAACCGTGAGCAGCGGGGCGAGGGAGGGGATCCTGCCCCGCTCCTCCTCTCGGGAGACCTTGTCTGCAGCGCTGTGTCCAGTTCTGGGATCCTCAACATAAGAAGGACACGGAGCTGTTGGAACGGGCCCAGAGGAGGCTGCAAGGATGGTCTGAGGGCTGGAGCACCTCCCGTACGGGCACAGGCTGAGAGAGTTGGGCTTGTTCAGCCTGGAGAAGAGAAGGCTCCAAGGAGACCTTATAGCGAATTTCCAGTGCCTGAAGAGGCTGCAGGAAAGCTGGAGAGGGACTGTTCACGAAGGCTTATAGGGATAGGACTAGGGGCAATGGAAATAAACTGGAGGGAGGCAGATTTAGACTAGACACAAGGAGGGACTAATCTTTTTTTATGAGAGTGATGAGGCACTAGCACAGGCTGCCCAGGGAAGCTGTGGCTGCCCCATCCCTGGAGGTGTTCAAGGCCAGGTTGGATGGGACCTTGGGCAGCCTGATCTGGTGGGAGGTGTCCCTGCCCATGGCAGGGGGGTTGGAACTAGGTGATCTTTGAGGTCCCTTCCAACACAAACCATTCTATGATTCTATGATTGTGCTGCCAGAGCACCCACAGGCGAGGTGTGCAGGGTGAGCAAGCACTTTGTGGCCAGTGGGAACTAGGACTTTGCACGGGGCAGGGCTGCAAACTGCCTCCTGCAACTGCGGTCAGAGGCACTGGGTGGAAACGGGATGGACAGACATTTGGTCTGTGACAGGTGGAAAGGGGTGGGCGGGGGAAATTTTAAGTAAGGGATTCAAGCAGTACGGCTCAGGGGGCTGTTTTCCAAATCAGGTTTTCCTGCACCCCAGGGTTTGTAAACACCAGCTTTGTTTTACCGCCTGTATTCAAGTGTGGGTGTTCGTTCAGGTGCTTCCCCTTGGTGCAGTCAGGTGCTTGGACATCAACCTGTCCAGCTTAACTTGAGGGCAGAAGGGAAGCAGCTTAAGTGGGCTGCATAGTGCTTGTTTGTGGTAGGAAATGGAGCACAGCCTGGCAGCACGTTGTGAGGACTGTGCAAGGTGGGAGAGGAGATGGGAAGTCACTTTGTTCTGGAATTATTGCCTCATTTGGAGAATTTGGCCATGGGGAGGAAATGTACATGTGGTTTTACAACACTGCCTTCTCCCCTTCATTACCCTTCAGGTAACTTGTACCTGGAGGGGAAAAGGTGGGTGACCATGCTGGGTTTTTTCATGAAATGCGGTAGGAAATCTGAGAGCCCAGGTGAATAAATCAGTTCTTCATTCGTGTTAGGGAGGTTCTCCCTACACAGTATAGGACATAGGAAAGGGTTAACTTAGCCTGTTGCAGTTCTGAACTCAAGCCCTGCCTTGAAACTCCCTTTAGTGCACTGGGATACAACTACCCTTGCAAGAGGGCTGTTGCATTGGGGCTGCACTAGCTGTCTCTCCCTAGGCATTTCCCAGCATGGCTGNCAGGAGATGGAAGTATGTACTTCACTCCCCAAGGTCATAAAAAGTAAGCAGCTTCTCACCTTGGTCCCAACTGATAAAATACACTGCTATTTTTGGGTGGCAGTTTTTGTAAACAACTGCTTGCTCTAAGGTGATAATAGAGAGTATTACTCAGCCATTCTAAGAGCTAAAGTACCCAAATATGTAGGATGTGCTTAGCAGTGGTACAAAACAGGCTGGCCATAAGATGAGGACTTGAGGGCAAGAAAGGAGTGGTTTTCCAGGCATCTGGGAATCTTTCCTGCTAACAAAGAGAAAAATAATCTCGAAGCCTCCAAACTCCCTTTCCACTTCAAGCTATTGTTAGCAGGACACAAGTGGTTTGAATTAGTTAGAAACCGTGGTGATTGCGTGCCCTAAACTGTATGGGAATGGAAATAAGAGGGATGAACCAGGTTCAATATTGTTATGCTGAGGCTGTGTTAGGTTTAAGCATCAATTTGCATTAAAGACTTCTTCAGTTGGAAAAGTGATGACTGATAAGGCTCATAAGACTTACAGTCTGTAATTTCACTGGCTGTGGACAGATGGAGAAATGTTTGTCAAAGAAATACGATGGGAATACAGAAATAGAAAACTTAGCCCCATCAATTTACAAAGCAGTACAACTGACATTACTGTGTCCTTGTCGTGCTTGCAGTGTACAGCTCATTTGCTGAGAAATGTGGAGGCTTGAGGATCAATGTGTTTACAATCAAAGTACAAATATATGCAAAAGATCAAAAGAGGGAAGTAGTCCTGGTTGCTGGATCCCTGTCCTTGGAAGGTTTTTGAAATGTGGCTCTACAAAGCTATGGCTGACCTGATCTGGTGCTGGTGACAGTTCTGCTTTGAGCAGGAGGTTGTGGGAGCAGAACCAAGTATACGGAAGATTAATTGGGACTCAGATAAAGCATGAAGCTGGTACCAAGCATATTAGAATAAACATTAAAAATACCAGGAGTTCTGAGCTAGACACAGGATAACAAATCTTGAGTGTGTGAGGCCAGGCTGGAAAAAACCGCCTGGGAATAAGTGAATTGGAATTATGACTGTAAACAGTCATGAGAGTGTAGAATAGACAAAACCAAAACCATCCAAGTTTGGAAACCAAACAGCTGTATAAAGATATGCTTGAATGAAAGAAGCCATAGTACTTTTCTTAATTTGACTCCTGTATGCTGTGGTGATTAAAAGTATATGCTTGGAGAAGACTACAAGGTCTGTCTCCTTCATCACTGCAGGAGGTTGGACTCCAGAGGTCTCTTCCAATCAACATTTCTGTGATTCTGTGAGCAAGACACAGGCACTTACGCTTTAGCATAGATGTAGCATCCTGCAGACAATTCAGTAATCGAAAGTTGGTAATTTGGGAGGAATCTTCAGAAACAGGGTCTTAAAAACACCTGAGGCAATCAAGTGCACAAAATGTGACTGTATTTCAAGGAAAAGGGAAAGAAACAAAGTGTCTCCAGGCTGATAAAGACAGTAAGCCAGCATTTACTAGATCACTGTTAAAATACTACTGCCTGAATCTAGACAGATGCTATTGATAAAGTTCTTGCATTTCAAAATAGCTGTATTAGTTCAGAAACACCACCATGCCAAGCCTTGGCTCCATTTTTTACTACTTCGGAGTAATTTCAGTGTTTGATGACCTCGAATTTTGGCTGGCTAGTGATTTAGACATCCCTTTCCATTTTTTTTTTTGTAGTTTTGACAAAGCCAATATATCAGTTTCAAAAGTTGCTGTGCTTTTAGTGTTAAGAGTATTTGTCTTTAAAAAGCCCACAATGCTTAAATCATTGAAATTACCAAACCACCATGTCTAATGGAGAGCTTGGTTGAGAAACGCAGTGAAAGAGCCCCAATGAGAATGACAGTAGATAAGGAGAAGTGCTACATATGGGAGTAATTGTTTTTCCATTTTGCAGTAAACTCTAGCAAACTGTCAGCTTTACCATTCTTTTGATATCATAGTGGAGAAAGGAATGCCATACCTACCCAACAGCCTTTACAGTAATTCATTTACGCTCATCAAAAGTGCCACCTGAATAGAAGGAAGTAAGTTTACTAAAGACTTTTGAAAGATTGTGGCTGTCCACTGAAGATTGTTTATTAAACCTAAGTATTGATCAACCATTTTCACCTGAACTGAAAGAGCTTTTGTTGCAGAGTGATACATTAATCACTCATATGTAGAACACCGACACTCTGCATGGTTGATGAAAGAGAAATAAATGAGAGCTGTTTGCTGTCTTACTCTTCTTCAACATCATTTGACAGAAAATGCTGTTCCAAGTATTTCAGCTCCATCAACACATGCAGTTTTCTATAGACTAGATCAGATTGGTTTTTAACGCTGCAAAAAGTTAAGTGCAGCACTTTGCAAGAACGTAACAACATCCCTTATTTGGGATTTGAAGTATTTAGGTTTGGTGAGGTTTTTTTTTTTTCTGATATAGAATCATAGTACAACCAGGTTGGAAGAGACCCACTGGATCGTCAAGTCCAGTCACTCCTATCAAACACTAAACCATGCCCCTTAGCACCTCGTCCACCTGTGCCTTAAACACCGCCAAGGAAGGTGAATCAACCACCTCCCTGGGCAGCCCATTCCAGTGCCCAATGACCTTTTCTGTGAATTTTTTTTTTTTAATATGGAAGTTTCAGAATCACAGAGTGGTGAGGTTGTGAAGAACCTCAGAGATCACCTAGTCCAATACCCTGCTCAAGCAGGATCAGCCAGAGCAGAGTGCACAGGACCATGTCCAGTCAGGTTCTGAGTATCTCCATGTCTCCAATGCATTTCAGGTTAAAAAATGACAAAAACCAGAATACTGCTAGATTGATTAAAAAATTGGAAAGCAAGCAGTTGCTATATCAATGCAAAAATGCAGCTGCCCCAATCTAAGCATGTGTTCATGGGAAAAACAAGTGACCAAGCAAACCTCCAAGCGGCTTAGCAACATCACTGCATCACATTCCAATTCTCAGTAGTTCAGGGCAGCTTAATTGTGTTTCAGGGATATACATGCTTCAGACTACAATATGTGCTAGCACTCCAGGAGGATTCCAGCTTAAGGTATTTGTGTTGTATCTTGACAGTAACTGCTGCTTTGTGCATCTTGCATTGAATCAAATCTGCCAGCGGCCTTAAAAATGGATGCATAAGGATGAGCTTTCTGCCAGGAGATTCAGGAACACCTATGACTGACTGGAACTAAAATAGCCATCAAAGCTGTTACATGCACACGGTCACAGCAGCTCAGGAATAGCAAGTCTTTGTTGCCACAAACTTCTCATTAAGTTTGATTCAAATTGACCCAGATTGGATAAATTACAGGTTTTATAAATAGAAATATAAAACCCCAATAGGTACATGTCCATGGATCTGCTACTTTTAATGCTGTTTTGTTTACAAATGATGCTCTCTTTTTGAAGAAATTGGCCTCACTGTATCCAGCTGAGGAGATTTACTCTATTTGATATTTAACCTCCCCTGTAAGACAAAACAATCATTTGGGTGTTGCCTAGGTGCACTCTTGTAGACCAGCAGTCAGTAGCAGACATGAATGATGGTAGATGAACTGTGACAGATCCTTCCTTCACCCAAAGTGGAGAGTAGCTGTCATTGTATGAATTTTGAGATTCCCTAGGCAAAACAAAAAGGCATAAGGAAAAAAGCCCTTGTAGAGATAAAGGAGTGTAATACCTGGGAGAAGAAAATCAAACACTGAGTAAGCAGAGGCATTCCCAGAATTCACTATCTGGGAAAAAAAGAAAACCTAAGAGTGGACTAAGCAAATACACCTGCACAAATTAATTGGAGACAACTCCCAGGTTCCCAAGACAGCTGGCCAATGGACTGCTGCTACAAGTTTGTTAACAGAGGTTATGTTTTATGTACTTACATATGTGCCCAATAAAACCTGTCAGTTGGAGGAGTGACTGCCTTTAATTCAGTTGCTGATTGCTTAATTAGCCATTACCTAGGTTTATTGCTTTGGCTACAGCCTTACAAAACCAACGAAAGGCACAGGTGTGGAATTTTATCCCATTTGGTCACATTTTATCACATTTTTAGGAGATAGGATTTAAATAGTTTGCTAGTCACTCTAAATCCTTTTACTTCCTAATGCAGCTTGTTTCCTCGTACCACAGGAAAGGGAGGCTGCCTTTTCTGAGATAGTGGCAGGTTGATGCTTCTCCATGCTAGCAGAGAGGTGCCCAAGGACTCATTTGACCCTTTCAGCCCTCCTTGTTTCATGGCTGTGGCCAATTCTATGCCCTTTTCCTTTATGCTTCTGTAATTTAAGGATTAGGAATAACTGGTGAGCTCTCTGCCCCACAGTAGTTAGGAATAACCAAGAATTTTCAAGGACTTGTTACAGGCAGGAGCTGATGTGGAGAAGATCTGGAAGGCAAGTAGGCAATGCAGAGTGGGGAGCAGTTCAGAGAGATGGAGAGGGCAGTGCAGAAAGGGCATGGGAGGAGGTTGCTGGCTGAGGGAGAATGGCTGTAAGGAGTGCGTGAGTTGCTGCTGCTGTGTGTGAAATTTCATGGAGTGATAGAGGAGAAGGCAAGTTATCTCTTGCATCACTGATGGGAAAGGCAAAATGTAAGCTGTGAACTCTAACCTATGCATAGCAAAATATGCTGCCTCTTTCCATCAGCAAGTGACATTTGTTTCCATGGTCAGTGAAGAAGGACCACCACATTAAGTCACACTAAAGATCCATCTAAAGGCCTGCCTGTGAGAGAGACAAGCATAGATGCTTCCTCTGTGAGATCTTTCCTAGCCAAGCCTCTCTGTGTCCTGACTGCTTCACCTGAAAGTTATATCTGCAACTTTGCATTCGCGTGTTTGCAGCTGTGGTTATCTCTGATCCACTTATCTCAGAAGCATAATGTATGTCATCATTTATATCACAGTTTTACATATTTTTTTTTAAAATATCATGTTATATTTGCAGATGCCCGAACTTGATATTCTAGTAAATGTCTTACTCTCTTGAGTCTTACTCTCTGTGTATGTCTACCTACTGATTTATCAGTTTTAATTAAGCTGAAAATGTCAACATATTCAGGGGAAAGTACCTCTATGTGTGGCAGTTTTGTAGTAAAGCACTGTAGTTTGTTCCTCATGTTTTACAGCAAGGTGCTTCAGCCTACTCAAAGTATAATGCAGTCTCTCTTACTTAATTGACACTTCTGTCTGTGGGAAGAAAAAAGACTCACTTAAGCATTGCAGTTGAAACACTCTGCAGAAAAAGGCAAATGTCAGATTGTACCCTGCAATAGCATTTTGAATCTGGAATTGTGAAAGTTTGCAGTTGTCTCCTAGTGTAATTTTAATATTTCAACATTGTACTTTGCGACTTGTGAGTCAGTATTCTCATTCCTTTATATTTGTGTCAGAGTGAACTGAGACATCAGTTTGATTAGGGATATAGAGACTGTGTCAGGACACTAATTAGGTATTTAGAAAACATGTTGAAAAAGCATGCTGAGCAGCAGAAGTTAAGCAAGAGCAAGTGATAGGTATATATACATTTTTCAAGCATTTCTGGGGGGGAAGTAGCAAGATCGTGCTGATGTAGCTCCATCTATGGAGGGACATGAGGCAGCTAACAGCATTGGGAAGCCAACCAGAATGAGTGAAGTGTCTTGTGCCATTGTGGGAGAATTGGAAGGAAAATCACAAATGAGGCGCTTGTTATCTATATTCAAAAGCTTGTTTTTCACCAGAGAAAACTGGCAACTCATTGTTTATATAGCTTTAACTAACTCTGCTTTGTTATTTTTTGTAAATTAGATAAATATCCCAGGGTGTGCTCAAAAAGTTAGATTTTGTTCTTAGATATCTGGGGAATAGGATGTTTGTGTACTGAGGGGGGCAGTCTTTCTCCATTTCTTCCCTCAAGCAAGCCAGTGTTGAATTACTTCATTTTAGGTGATGGCTGATCCAGGAACTGAGCTGTGTTAATGTGGTTATTTGTTTATATATGTATCTTTTGGCCTCATCAGGGTAATTGTGTTGTGCAAACTAAAAGGTAGCAGCCTCAGGTCCCTTTGCAGCTTCATTTGAATTGGAACCGATCGGCTGACAAGTTCTCAGTGAAACGGCGTACCTGAAATTGCATGAACACGCCTTATCTGCCCAAAGGTAATGATACATACAGATTATCTGGGCTTCAGTGGTCTGCGGATGCTGAGAAGAAGTGATTAACAAAGGAGACTTTTTAAACAGCTCAGGTAATTATGAGAATACTGGAGGCTAGTACTCCATGAAGATTTTGCACGGCAAGCTATCAAAGGGAGGCTGAAGTCACTCAGCTGGTTTTCTCATGAGCTTTCTCTGATTATGACAACTGCCTGAGGGTCAAACAAGCAAGACAAAGCTTAAACCAAAAAGCTCAAGTAGAGCTGCACATAAATATGTGCATAGACACATATATACCTACACCCACACTCACGTCTTCATCGTAGAATTGTAGAATTATTAAGGGCACACTGGTGTTAGTAAGACCAACTTAAATGATTCTGTAATGATGCATGTCAACATCTTTCCACTTTGAATCCAGGATAAAGCAATAGCTAAAACACAAACTACCATTATTCAGCAAATTTTCTCCTGTTCTGGGCTGTGTAAAGTCTCGCCTGCTATCTACCTAATAAATGTGCTGCTGTTTTTCCATGTAATAAGAAGCATCACTAGTTTAGTGGAGCAAGCAGGAAGGAAAAGGAGCTGTGCCATCACCAGTAAATCTGCAGTAGATTGAATGGATGCCTTTGAGGACCTGCATTGCTAGTGGAACTCATTAAATTAGTCTAGATGTAGACTACTGTGCATAGACTGATACAAGAGAGGGGACATCTGAGGCAGTGTGCTGTCCATCTTTGTTACAGCAAAAGATGTTAATTATTGGTGTAGTTGCTCTTCTTCAGAGATCTTTTGAAGCTGAGTGATGTTTGCTGCCGATGGCACTGACAGAGATCCAGCTATTTATCTGGCTTCATTAAATTGCCCTATTCATTTAGATCTCTACATTGCTACAGGACAGCACATGGTTTAGACTTGTATTTGCTGGCTTTTTGTGCTGGTTTCTTGCTATTAATTTGAATGCTTTTTTGTTGAAAGAAGCTAGTTTGCAGTTTCCCCTCCCTTTTTCTTTTGAACGTGCAACACAGGGTATTTGTTTTTAGAGTGCCGTGGTTTTCAGTTTCCATGTTTGCTGAAAGAAGACAGTAAAGATAACTGACAAAACTGTGTTTCACCGTCAAACACATACCCTGTGAAGGCAGTAAGGAAGGTAATGGAGGAGCTCTGGTAAAATCTGTACACAAGAAGCTCTTGAGTTGCTGATTGTATGGCAACATATCTATTTTTAGTCAGGCTGAGGTCTTTCAGATGGTCACGTTTGAGATATCTTTCTCATTTTTATATGCAGCAAACCACAACAGACTGTTATTTCGGATTGTAAGTGTCAGTTGGCTGACATTTGTTTCATTTTAAGGCGCTTTGATGCATGCTTTTCTATGATCCTATACTTGCTGAGTTTGGGTCCAAGGCATTGCTGGACAGGCAGAGAGACAGCCTGTTCTCCTCCCTAGAAGTTCTATCCATTTTGTTGCTCATCCTAGGTGTCAGCTCTGCCCTACATGCAGTTTTCCATGTTTGTTGTTGAAGACAAGGCAGCAATCTGGGGAAAACCAGGAGGCAGCAAACTGGGGTCCAATCAATATTTTGCTGCTCAAGTTGCAGCCTTGGTATGGTTCATGTACTGCGAAGAGAAACTTCAGCCTAGTTTATGGGCTGTCTGTTAGGCTGGGAAATCAGATTCTGTGAACTCTAGAAAGAAATTTACTTAATGAGGTGACCATTCTGCTGACAGAGATGTGTTGGAACCACTGACTTCTCTAGAGACTTGTGGGAATTTGCCTTCTTCCCATATGCTCCTTTGGCATATCAAGAGATGCTTTTTGCTGCCTTCTGTGGCTTCATTTGTTTAGTCATATACAGTGGGGCAAAACTGGCAGCTGAGCAGGATGCATGGCACTGCTTTGGGTTGGTGTATGGTGTTGCACTATCTTATATAAATTTGCTTCCTTGTGGAAAGCTTTGATACTGCAGGTAACTGCAATGTGGTTCTTTGTGGAGAAGAGGAGGCTGAGAGGAGACCTCATAGCTCTCTACAACTACCTGAAATGAGGTTGTGGAGAGGAGGGAGTTGGCCTCTTCTCCCAAGTGACAGGGGACAGGACAAGAGGGAATGGCCTCAAACTCCACCAGGAGAGATTTAGGCTAGACATTAGGAGGAAGTTTTTCACAGAAAGGGTGATTGGGCATTGGAACAGGCTGCCCAGGGAGGTGGTTGATTCACCTTCCCTGGCGGTGTTTAAGGCATGGGTGAACGAGGCACTGAGGGACATGGTTTAGTGTTTGATAGGAATGGTTGGACTCGATGATCTGGTGGGTCTCTTCCAACCTGGTGATTCTGCTTTTGTTGTAGACATCCTTACACTTTTGATGACGAGGCCATGCACCTTACCAAATGCAAATAGGAGCTGTTGCAGTGCTGGGGTATTTTCACAAAGGGCCAGAGGTGCAATTGTACAGACATAGAAGTCCATCTCCAGCAACAAATTCCTTTGACCTGCAGCTTTTCTCTTGACTTCTTTTTACTGTGAAAAGCAGTCTGACAGTGCTAACCTCCACTATCACAATTGTGGTGTGGCAAAAAGGGAAGTTTACCCACAAGTTCATAGTTGATATCACTCTGACAGTGGTTGAAACCACAGGATTTTTTTTTTTAATGCGGTAGCTATTCTATCTGAGAATTCTCCGTTCAAGTTCAGTAAGAAAATTATTAGCATGCACGAATCCTTTAAATATTTCTCCTTGTGTCCTACTTCAAGCCATATCATTCACTAGGGATGTAACATGGTGGGATTTAAAGGTTTCCTGCTGAACAAGCCCATAAAGAAGTGTGTACGTGATAGCAAAGAAAAGGTCACTTCTGAAATATTACCTATTTTCACCATCCAGGCTGCACTGTGTGCACTTGTTATTCTTGAAGGTAAGAGAATATATCTAATTTTTAATATCTCCGTAGTAACAGCATGCTTTTATGCTAAACAAGGATGGAAAATGTGCTTTGGTGTGGATATGTTCTGGGAGCTTTATGCTGCTGGGTTTATTAGCTTCTGGACCAGGGCAACCTTTGAGTGTTGGGCAGAAACAAAATTATATTCCTGAAGTGTTTTAGTTTGCTGCACTTTCTGTTGTAAGTAGCTTCTGCTTTGAAATTAATTCCACTGGGAAATAAAAAACCTCTGCTAATGGAATTACATCAGTATATGTGGAATATGAAAAAGCCAAGCAAATAAAAATAGAATATTAAATAATTAAGCTTAAAGCTTCCTTTTAAAGATTTAATGTTTGAAGGAGTGCTCTAATAAACACTGGCAAGAAAATACTAATAAAACAAATATAATTTGACAGAACTGGCTTGTTAGATATTATTAATTGAATATGAGTTGTGGGATGTGCCTTCATATTTTCAAAGAATAAAAAAAAGCCTGATGCGTTAGATGTCAGGAAACAAGTCTGTGATTCTATGACTCTGCACAGTTGGTTCCAGAAGCTTCCAAGGCTCTCTGTCAGCTGCCTTTGGATTATCCAGCTGACAACTGTGACCTAGGTGTTCTGGCATGTGGTGAGACACCCCTTACTCCCATTTCCTTCAGAGCCTCCTGCCCGGGGTCAGTGTAGCCCAGGGAAGGGAATGGGGTTGGAGCTATAGCAGCGCTTGGGGGCTGCTAGGGGAACAGGGGCCACCAAGGGGCTGCAGATCTCTGGTCCCCCTGTGCAGGACTCCGGAGAGAGTGTGACACCATGGGGACATGCTGCAGGGCTCCGACCTCAGGGAGCCAGAGAACGTCTGGTGGGAGGATGCTGTGGTCCTGTATCCTTTGTGCACTGTACCCTTTTTACTAGTACCTTTTAATCTGCCTTTTGACTGCTCCTGATGCTGTTCGTGCTGATGGAAGACAGGCGATGGTCTATGTCTGTGGCTGTCTGGCTGTGGCAAGTGGCGTGGGACTGTGGCTAGTGGTGTAGGCAAGTGGCTAGTGGACTAGGGAAAATGGCATTGGATCTGGCTGGCTGGGGCAAGTGATGTAGGTCTCTGGCAGAAGATGTTTAGCCAGCTGCCCTGAGGGTAAGTGATAAGGGGACTTTGTGCTTTCTCTGCAGCTCGTGGAGAAGAGGAAGAAGTGGGAGGTGGATGGGTTAGACGAGTTGTCTCTACTATAGGATGGGCTGTGGGGCAGTACGGGTGGCTGTCTGCCTTCTACTACCTTTGCCAGGCAGGGGCTGCTGGGGACTGAGACCTCCCTGCCAGTTCTTAGCAGTGGGATGGAAGGAGCATAGAGAACATATGGCTCTGTTGGGATGCTCCTACTCCATTCAGCTCAAGTCAGAGGAGCCTGCAGGGCACCTCTCCTCTGTTTCCTGGGCTGGTGCTGAGCACTGTCCTGTGCTGGGGTTCTGCTTTGACCAAGTGGTTCTGCCTCATCCCACTGGGTGCCCAAGGAAGCTCTTAGTCTCTCCACTCTGTACTGTGAGCTGAAGCTGTGGTGCTGAGGTCTGTACGGGAGTGCGATGGAGCTGTCAGCTCTGCATCCTCATCTCTGTCCTGCCCCTCTGACCCTTCCAGGTTTGAGGCGGAACATACAGAGTACCAGTGCCTCCAAAATCTTTTCCTCCAGCTTCCAGAAGCCTGGCCTGCTGATTGCTGCCTTCCTGGAGCTTGCTGCTGTGCTGTCCTTGCCTCCCAACCTATCTGCTTGGGGCTGGGCAGCATGTGCACCCCAAGTCTTGTGCTGTGGAGCTATGCTGAGGCTGTCCCCTCCAGTGCTTGCTGTATGTCTTGTGTAAGTGATACAAGGAGTAGTTACTATTACAAAAAGTGGAATATTTTGATTTAAGTTAAAGTAGTGTTAAGTTCATCCAAGTAACTGTATTTCTTGAAAGTTAGACAGGATGTCCCTCTGCTAGCATGCTTTTTATAGCATGTTTTTTTCAAGCAGCACTTTTCCAGACACTGTTACATCTTGTATTCAGTATGATCTGTGCTGAACAGATGTGCTTTTTTTCTATGATCACCTTTGTTTGCAGCCATTCTCTATGTCAAATGCAAGGTCTGGCAGAACTGATTCCAGAGCTCCAAATTAACAAGAGTTCTGGCTGTTGTGAAGTTCATAACAACATTAAAATTAGACCTTGGTAAGTAATAGAATATGCATAAGATTTCTGGGAATATTTATCCATCTGCATGTAAGTGGGAAATCCACCCAGTCCCAGCTCCTGCCTCCACGCGCAATGGATGGAGATTGCTTCCTTGTGTTTCCCAGGCCTGATGAAGGGTGCTTGCTTTCTAAAACTCCAAAATGAGTCTTAGAGAGTTTATTTTCTGGAATTTTCAGTATCATAAGTGTTGTAGCCGTAACCAAACCACATTCAGTTGGCATGACTGTCCACGTATGTGGGCAGAGGGAAGGTGCCTGGGCTGAACTCAGAGCAACTGGGAGCCAGGGTGCCTTCTCCCACCCAGCAGACCAGTGAGTTCTCTTGGGGTGAGTCCAGTTGAAGATGTTTAGTGTAGGACCCTTTCAGGGTGGGCAGCAGGCAGCCACTGTGAAGCCCCCGAGAGTATTAGCAACCTGGGCTCTTTGGGGACAACTATCCCAAGTAGGTGACCTGTGCCCGGGTGAGCTGGGAGGAAATAGGAGCCTTGTTTGGGGTAGAGGGAAAGGAATGGTGTGGAGGACTCCTGCTAATCAT
>WAAB01004560.1:779231-811358 GCA_013389865.1 Piaya cayana | reverse complement strand
AAGAGGAGGCTGAGGGGAGACCTTATTTCTCTCTACAATTACCTGAAAAGAGGTTGTAGAGAGGAGGGAGCTGGCCTGTTCTCCCAAGTGACAGGGGACAGGACAAGAGGGAATGGCCTCAAGCTCCACCAGCGGAGGTTCAGACTGGACATCAGAAGGGAATTTTTCATGGAAAGGGTCATTGGGCACTGGAACAGGCTACCCAGGGAGGTGGTTGAGTCACCATCCCTGAAGATGCTTAAAAGACAGGGTGCTGGGGATGCTGAGTGTCATGGTTTAGTGGCAGATAGGAATGGTTGGACTCGATGATCCAAGAGGTCTTTCCAACCTGGTGATTCTATGATTCTAAGAGTACATGTGCCATTTGGTGCAGCAGAGTTGGTTGTGTGGCAGCAACAAATGTCCTGACTCCAACAAGAACTGGAAAAGTTTCAGCATATTATTAGAGGAACTTTCATAACATATGGCCCTGTTTGGTCTCATGTTTGTTGGTTCATGGAAACTGTATTTACTCCTTAAGAGTGAATGTTGATTTTGCAGAAAAATAGAGTACAGGCTGCTGCTCCAGATGGTAGGACTGCATGGCTGGATGCAGGACCAGATAAGAATTATTTTCAGACCAAGGCAGGTTTAGATGCATTAAGGTTATGTTGAAAAGGCTTAGAAGAATAGTTAATTGGGTAGAGGAAAAATAATGCTGACAAGGCATTAACTAGGTGGGGAAACAGTCCCAGATGTTTGGGCAAATTTACCCTGCAAAATGGTTCTTTGCTTTCTCCTTATTTGTAGATCAAGCAGCCCCAGCTATCAAGGAGTATTATAATCAACATTCTCTGGGTTGGCAAAGAAAGCTGATAGGGGAGATACTACTGCAATATTTGTGTGCAGTGGAAAGGACGAGGCTAAGGCTAGGCAGAGGAGAAAACAGTGAGAAGGCTAGCTTGTTAGCAGCTGCTTGGTAAGGTAGGAGTTTTAGGGGGCAAAGAGGTAATAAAAACTGAAAGAGAAAGAAATCTATATCGGACAAGTCCAAAGGATTACTGCACTAAAACAAGATACTGGGAGAGAGAATGCCCTTTAATCTTGAGAAGACGACTACGACAGCAACAAAGGGAAAATGAAATCAATCAGGAACTGAACAAAAGCAATGAACAATGATGTTACCAGATCCCTAAGCCCTAAAAGTGGAAGGAGATACAAAAGTAATCCTCTCAGGGGACTCTAAGGAACCAATTATATAGTTGAAAACTGGAGGTGAAACCGAACCATGTCTGATATATACTGGCCCAACCTATTCAACATTAACAAACCCTCACAGAGTATCAAGAATTAAGGGTAAAGCAAATGTTGTAGGAAGAGAAGTGAATCTATGTTTGTACCTGAGACAGAGGAAATGGTGATACAGATAGGCCCATGACCTGCTATGCATTCTTTTCTGCTGTTGGGATCAGCACTGGCAAATTCAGCGGGGAGATATTTGTTGTATAAACTATGGACAGAGTTGCAGAGTATACCACATGGAATTACATTCTGACTACTGATGGTTTTAATGTACCACAAGATCATGATGACTGGGTGATCTGAATGCAAGCAAAGCCACAGATAAAATGGGAATAATAAATTTATTTCTATTACCTTGTGGTTCAGGGCATCTCCAGAAAACAGTATCCGAACAGAGGGAATGCAAGTGGGAATACGGGCACCAAGAACATCAGACCTTTCTAGAAAAGTGTGTGCATCTAAACTGCTGTTTACCCATATTTATCAGGGAAAAGCAGTGTCTTGGAGTCTTTCTCTGTGCAGGACTGGAGTCACAAGTGTGTTGTATTGCCCTGAGTTTCAGTCTATGTTATCTAAACAGAGGTTCTATTTGTCAAGTACACAAGGCTAAGCAACAATTAGCATGATACATGTGTTTTTCTTAACCCAAGCTGCAAGTCACTTGAGCATGTTTGTAATCCTCCTTGCCAGTCTTCTGTTATATTCCCACATTGCCTGTAGCAACTCCAAGAGGGACAGAAATGTTCTAGGAACTCAAAGATGTACTTAGGATTTTATTGGTCCAAAGTTTTGCAGTGGTAGGGTTATTAAGGTTAGCTAATACAATAGAGATATAAATGAAGGGAGGTAAACCTCCCTCCTTAGAACAGTTCCTATTGTCTCAGGAAGCAGGGAAAAAATATATGACCAGTAGCCGATTATTTTCTGCCAAGAGGGATTTTAACTCCTTGAGTGTCCTCCTGTAATACTTGCGTCTTGCTAGTTAAAGAACCTAAACTGGGATTAAATGGAAAACCAGTTTATAGATTTGTCCAAGACTTATAAACAATAAATAAATGGGTAACTGTACTGCATCCACTAGTGTCTGATTCTTAAGAAATTAAAANAAAGTTAGGGTAGTTTTTTTGTCAGGAGAGGGCAGGAAGGTACCAGATGACTGAACAAAATCTATCTAAGATATGACTAGGCCTACAATCAAGAAACAGGAATAGACCAACAGTTGCATACTATACCACCCTCAATCACCAGAGAAAATAGAAAGAATGAATCAAAACCTTAAAGTTGTATCAAAGATTTGCACAGAGACTAAAATTGCCTGCTGCTATATGTGTTGATTTAATGCACATAAGGTGAAGGCCAAATAAATTGCATTTGACCCAGCAGAAGTATTATTTGGCAGGAGTATTGGAACTCTGAACGCATGCATGGCTGCAAAAACTAGTCATTCCAGTCTGTTGCTTTTTTTTCACCACTTCTGCTCCTGGAGAGATCCCCAGCTCCAAACCTCTGGTGAATTCAGTCTCTGAAGAAATGAAAAGAAGTGTTTATGCAGAAGGGCTCTAGAGGAAAGAACGAAGGGTGAGCTTGATCTCAATGTCCAGGGAGTACTGTAAGGTAATTGTTGGTACTTCCAGAATCTAGCTTTGTGGGTTATGTTCCTCCACTGCAGTAACTGTCCACACTTGCAAGTGGTTAGGAGTGCTGCTGCAGAGGACTGGAGCATATAATGTAGAAATCGTTATATATACTTATGCTTTCAAGATGTAAAAGTCAGCCTTGCATTAGCCTTCTTCAGTTTCAGAAGGCTCCAGTCTGACAGTATTTTGGTTTCATTTCCAAGGAGCTGGATTGCTTTGTTGCAATATGGTTTGGACCTGTGTGTGAATTGCTCCATCAGCAGTGAGTTGGGCATTCACACTCCCTGCCATGTAGATCTGACCCAGTACTTCCTGCCATGAAAGAAGACATCAGGCCAGGAGACCACATCTGGTTCCACTGAGTGTGGAAGAAACACATATAAACTTTCTGGCATTGCCAAATACACAGAGGAAACACTTGGAGTTTCTGAAAATCTTAATTGCTTCAGATTTTCAGGGTATGTAAGAATTTAATCTAGTCTGAGAAGCACATAATTAATTGCTGTCTTGGCCTCAGCCAGAGCTACCTCATTAGAGTATCGTGACCAAGGACTTTTCAACTTGCCTTTAAGTTCTAGTTGGCAGGCTGAAGCTGTTTTTCCAGCTTTGATCCTATAAAACACTGCTTTTCAACCTCTTTCAATTTGAGGAACCCTAGTTTTTTTGTGTTTTTTTTTTTTTCAGTGGAATTCTGGTCCCTGTACAATGAGTTTCAGCCTGCTGACAAGACAACAATTTTTCTAAATACCTCAGTCTGTGTTTGCCAAGTGCTTCCAGTAAGCAGTACAAAGTTAGATGAGCTGGGTTTTTTTCTTTCTTTCTTTTTTTTTTTTTAACAGAGAGTATGTCTGTACTTTTTAAAAGAAGCCTTTTAAAGCTCTTGAATGCTCTGATTTGCTGTAACACCAGTGATTGCAATATCTCGTGTCTGGTGGCAAAGCTTCAGCCAAAGGCACAAAGTGTTTTTTGCTGCTTCCTCAAGTCTTTTGACTGTCACAGTAGCTTATCCATGGTGATAAAGTGTGATGGGGTGGGGAATCCCTGTCATAACCACCTTTGATCTTGTGGTTGTAAAGCTGTTTGGGTGGCTTTTGTCTCCATTCTGTACTGTGTTGAAAGATTTTCAACCTTTTCATAATCTCAGCAGACTGCAGCAAATGTAAGGCTAAGACTAAGTTGATAATTGAATCATGCAGGGAAATTTTAACCTCTGAATCTCTTTGGCTTTCTAAATAGTGTTTATATGATTAGTCTGAAGATGGCTACATTAGTGAAATTTCCCAAGTTCATCTTCCAAGCTGAGATTTTGCCAAGTCGATTTTCCCTCACTGAAATGAGGCAAGGAAAAGCAAGGAGAAACAGGAAAATATTAACAAAATCGTGTGGTACTTGAGGAGTGGATGACTGCAGAAGAATCCTGGCTGGCAGGAACTAAGAATCTCTTCTGGAGACAATGTTGGCTCTTCCCTCATGCACAGAGTAGGCCAAGGACAGTGAGCTGCAGGCACTGATGCTAGAGCTGCACAACAGCATCCTCTGAGCAAGTTCCAGGTGAAACTGTTTGGGGGCTGAAATTCATCTCAGTCTTCCTCATTGTACTAGAAATGAAAGAAAAGAACCACAGTTGACCTTCACCAAGCTGTGGCACCTTGGATCCTAACTTGACTTCTACTGTTGTTTACTCACAGAAACAGATATTCCCCTGACTCTAGCGAAACTGACCAGAGCATATAGACCATGGGCACTGTGCCTGCTGTCCTTGATGTGGTCCTCAAGTTCTCTTCATGCAGCAGTATGATTGAACCCATAAGTCTGAATAGCTCTGTAATAAGAAGTTTGGTTGTTTCTTGTTGTTTTTTTGGTTTTTTTTTCAAAGCAAATGCAAAGCATTTCACCCTGCATGCAGTGGTGCTAAATATAAATTGTGCAGTTGCTAGTGGTTATTCCATATATGGAGTCGTCTTTTGTCATTGTGAGCCAGACTAGTAGAGCTATCTCAGAGTGGTATGCTTGACCTGAACAACTGGGATCCCCACATTCTTGTTCATCTTACCGGGCAGGGAGGCAATAGTTGAGCATTAAGGTCAGGTGCCAGTTGGTGCTAGGATATACAGCAATGGAACTGATCCCTTCACCAGGTGTACACTGAGCCTATGCCCCAAGAAGGGTGTGTGGGTAGGGTTAGGATATGTGGCAGAAGTGTTAAGATAAGATGATATCTGCTGTCAGACAGTGTTCACAGAGCTCAGCACTCACTGTACTTCAACACCCCAAGAAGCAGTATGGCACAGTGCCTCTTCCATGTGTTTGCTTTTTGGTGGACCTGCCTGGATGCACCCCCACTTCTACCCTAGCAGTGGTGGAGTTAGAAGTGAATGCATGATGTTCATCCTGAGCTCTCTGCAACCCTAATCAGTCTCATTAGCATCAGAGATTGCTGGGAGGGAGCAGCTTGTGTATGAAATGCAGGATCTGTGACACACGCTTGGATTTTAACTTGTCAAAAACGGGAGCTGGAGAAGATCTCTCTCCAGCTTGTTATTTCCATATTCTGAAGGCATGGGAATGCTCTGCTGTGCACTACAGGGCAGCTCTTCCAGAGTGTGAGACGGGTGGGCACTGTGCATGTGAAATCAAAGGCCCTATGAGGAACGGCTGAGAGACCTGGGGTTGTTTAGCCTGGAGAAGAGGAGGCTGAGAGGAGACCTCATTGCTCTCTACAACTACCTGAAAGGAGGTTATAGAGAAGAGGGTAATGGCCTCTTCTCCCAAGTGACAGGGGACAGAACAAGAGGAAATGGCCCCAAGCTCCTCCAGGGGAGATTTAGGCTATACATTAGTAAAAAAATTTTCAGAGAAAGAGTCATTGGGCATTGGAACAGGCTGCTCAGCGAGGTCATTAATTCACCTTCCCTGAAGGTGTTTAAGACACAGGTAGACGAGGTCCTGAGGGACATGGTTTAGATTTGATAGGAATGGTTGGACTTGATGATCTGGTGGGTCTCTTCCAACCTGTTATTCTATGATTCTATGAAAGTGCTACTGTGAGTTTTCCTACTTGGGTTACTTTGAGCAGGTGGATTATGCAGACTAGACCCTGCATTTTCTCCTGGATACTATGCAAAGTTTCCAGGATCCTCCCTTCCATGCACTGTTACCTGAATTATATGGTTTAGACATAACAGCAGCATCTGGTTTGTTGGGTCCCAGATAGCTCCAGTGTTCCATTGCAAAAGCAAAGGTTGTGGCAGGAAGTGTTAAACAAGGACCAGTGATGTGTGTCTCATGGAGAGATATCTGAGGTGTGGCAGACCTGCTGCTGGGAGATCTCCCAGGTACCTCTTTGTGGCTCGGAGAGGTTATCCATACAGGTTTTCCCTTTATCAGCCCTGCTGCTAAACACCCAACACAAAGTCCTCACCCATGTTTGCAGGATCTGGGATGTCCTTTCCATCCCACGGTAAGAGAAAGCTGAAAATATCCACGTGAAAAGTGGATATGTGCAAAGTGAGAGCATTCCTGTGGACCCCTGTCACTGGAGTCCCCAGAGGGGCATCCTGGAAGCTCCAGAAATCTTGACCCTGACTCTTGCAATTGCAGTACTATCCTTCCCTCAGAAGTACTACAGGCTGAAGAAACCATGTGTACCTTGTCTATAATTAGGCCAAGAGCCTTCCTGTAGCAGTTCCTGATCTCAGCATGTTTTTGCAATGAACTTTTTGCAATTTGTGGGTTACTTTGAGTGGCCCTGTCACAGAGACAGCATCTCTAGTTAAGGCTCCGATATCAGCTGTGACTGGAGACGGCCTAATGGCTGAAGCGAACTTTCAATCTGACTCGGAACAGTCTTTTTTTAATGGTCTCTTTGTGCTGGAAGCTGAAAAATCAGTGTGACAATGTGTCTCCTTCACTGCCTTTTCTCCTCGCAGTGGCCACTGATTAAACCTCAAGTTGTGCAGCTAGGTGGTGGCTATGGCTATGGGGTGCCATGCAGGGCTGGGTGTTGTCAGAGAACCAGCCTGGTGGAAGTTGGATGGATTGAGCTGAAAGGGGGACCACCTGCAGGTTGTTCCTGAGGCAGAGATAGGAGGAATGAGAACAGAAGTCCAGTTTCCTTCTCTTCCCCTGATTTGCCTTATCCAGGATCCAGGTGAGAGCTGATCAGGAGAAATTCTCCAGGTGCAACTTTCTGTGGAAGTTGTGGCAAATGGGAGATTTCAGGTAGTAGGCAGAAACATTAGAGACATAGCTGGTCTGTCTGCTTTCCTAAGACCCAACACATGAGACCTCTCTGCTCTGGTCCGTGTGGTGGGGAATAGCCTCTCCTCTGTCAGACATGCTGGCAGACAGTGTGATGGGCACCCACTGAGGTGAATGGCACGTGTATGTAGGTGTGGATCAGCTCTAAGAACAGTAAGATGCTGTCTTGTCCACAGCTGCAACACAACCTCTTGGTTTTTCTGCACCTCCAGGACCATGTAAACCAGCTGCAGCTGGCTGGACTTTGCAGATCAGGCTGACAAGCTGACTCTGTATCACAAATATGTGTATTGTGAGTGCTGCACAACACTGTGTGGGACAAGGGTCAATGGAGCAGGACTCACGCAGACCATAGAGTATTTGGCAGGGTGTGCTTTGGGGCTGTCTGGGAAATCCTATGAAGGTCCATGTTCCTGGCTGGCTGCAGCTGGAGTCTATGAGTCTGCAGGTTTATTTCCATTTTACAACTCTGTATAGAGCTCTGGAGTCCCTGACACAAGAGAGCTTTCATCTATGACCAGAGGTTCTGGTCATTCTTGCTATGCCAGTATATTTTGTCCAAAAGTCACTTGCTCTGGACACAATCTGCAAGAATACCCTGATTATGCATGACCAATTCATAAATGAGTTGTCAACTAACTCTAATTTCACAGGTCTGCTGTTAGAGAAACAAATTGCGTGACTGTCTCTTTATCACCATGTAAGGATATACCTTTCTGTGTTTATCTTTGCTATTTTTTGCTTGCTATTGCTATTTCTTTGATCAAGAAAGTTCAGAGTTCAAGCATAGCTCTCTCACTAGTTTCATTTTTCAAAGAAAAAAATCTTATTCTTGTGAATATGAATCTTTGTAAATCCTGTATCTTCATCCATCCCTGGGGTCGTGCTGCCCCCACACAGAAGAATCTCTCAAGCTTGCTCCCTGTTCCTGTCTTGTGGATGTACAGTTAAACTCTTGTAAGAGCTGCTCAAAGCATGTTTAAAAAAACCCACGACCTCTCATGTCTGAATAGTTGTAGGTGCAGACTGGCCAGGTAAGCCAACATGGCTGCAGGCTTCTCCCCCATCCCAGTGGTGCACAGTCCTGGTTGTAGCTGCCCTGGCAGTGTGTGGTGCAGCTGTGGCCGTGCTGCTCTACCACAGGAGGAAGGATGGATGGACGGACGGACGGACCATACACAGTCAGCAGCATTTCCTGGCCTTGAGCTGGTGCTGGGGCAGGGAGACCGCATTAGTCTGGTGAGCCAGCCTTGTGCATTGCTGGAGATGTGGGCTTATTTTCTGTTTCCACATGTTGAGTTACTGACATTTAGCTGGACCACCTCCCTCTGTGTAAATCTAGACCTGTGTCTTCCCCCAGCTAACACTGACGTGCACTAACAACAGTAAAAATAGGCGCACAGCTTACATCTACCAGCCTATTAGAAAGAAGATGAGCAGAGTTAGTACATACAAATTCCTTTGTAAAACTTCACAGCGTATTTCCTGCTTGAGATACAAGCTCAGGTTTTCCAAACCTCTGTGCTTCATCAATGGGCCATGTTATATATGGGATGAATCTCCATTCATGATGGCATCAGTGGCTGAAAGGACAAAATGGCCCTGTGAGCTTGCAGCTCACCAAGTAAAAAACAATTTTAGGTCACCACCTAACTACAAGTTCTTATCTTTTTATTTGTTGTTCTCCTTCTGCTTCTGGTTTCTGTTAAGCCTCCCAAGGTGTTTTTTGTCTGCAATAATCACACAAAACTTTATGTCTTTATATAAAAAGGGGAAGTGAATTCTATGGCTAGCCAAGGGTGTAGTGAATATTCATTAGCTGATGTTAGAAATTAGTGTCTAATCTCAAGTAAATAAATGATTACATATGAAATCTGAGAGGGTTGTTCTTAAGAAGAGGTTGCTGATTGATGACAACACAACTTGTGCATATCCTGTCATCTTGATCCTGGATGTGATTTCTTTACTATTTTTTTTTAAGTTGGTGAGGATGCAAGGGACAGAAGGAACCTAATGGGACTTCATGTACTGCGTGATATATGGAGCACTTACAGTCAGAAATATTGAACTCATAAATGTACTCATTTGCCCTGGAGTCACTGAGAGGGAGACTGAATACAGGACACTGCAATGTCATGGTCATGCAGAGTCACTTCTGCAACTACAGAGCTGAGGTAGAAAGGCCATATTTTTCTTTGATTTTACTGCAAATCTGTAAATGAACACTCTGAAGCTGCTGTCATTAGCTGGAGAAGGTGAACTTTTTCTGGATTTGGCTGTATGTAGACCCTTTTGCATGTTGTTGTTTTTCTGATATTCTGAACATTTTGGGGTGCTGTTTTGATGCAACCTCTGCACATGCTCTCTGTTCTGTTGGGTGTCCCCACCACAGCAATGCAACTCTAAGCTCCACCAGGTTGCCCTTCAAGCATGAAGGTGAAATGAAGTTGAATCTGCACATCCAAGGCAGATGGTTAGCCCCAGTCTTGCAGCGGTATTTGAGAGAGATTTTCTTCATGTCATTTCAGCAGCACAGAAGGAAATGAAAGTGTTTCTTACTGTAAATACTTTTCTCTCTTGCCCTTCGTCTGCACTGCTGTGAGTCTGAAGACTCACTTCACTGCTTTTCTCAGAGAAGGCTATTTCTGTCACATCTTAGATCAATTTAGGTCTGTCCTATGCACATATGATAAAGGCAGTATGGTCCTAGGGTAGCCTTGACTAAAGCAGTAAATTTTGCACACTAGGGGCAGGAGGTGAGATGTAATTGTCATTGCTAAGAAGTCAGAGTGGCCAAACCATTGGCCGAAATGTGGAATTATAAAGCAGAGTCAAATTGTTTGGAAAACAGTGCAGACAGCAACATGAGGGGTTTAACCATTTTGCAGAAATGTGTGTATACGAGTAATTCCACTGTGTGGAGCTTCTTTAACAGGCTGTGCCTATGTGTTTGGAGAAACAGCTTGAAAACACAAGATTTCCAGCCACATCCTGGGAATTCTCCCTGTGTATTTGCTAAGTACATATAAAAAAAATCAGATGTTGGGTGTAATGCTATGGAGGTTTAGTTCCTCTGGTGAGAGAGACAGTTTCTGCCGCGTTGCTTGTGTAACCCACTTTGGCACTCTGCAAAATACCAGTGTGCTTTAAGCCAATTCAGTATTTTTGAGCAAATTATCTGGCCTTGTGTGGCCCTGTAGATAAGAGATTCACAGTAGTTCTTGAAGACTGTATTTTCAGTCTTTTCTCTGGGATCTGCACTCCAAACAGAGCTAAGGTGTCTTTTGGGCTGCATTCAGTCCAGTTTTGCAAAGCAACTTAACTTCCCGTAACCTTTATTCTTCATCTGGGACAGCTGTATGGAGCCCTTTCCTGCATGGCAAATACCATTCAGTCACTAGAAGACCCCATCAAAGTTCAGGCAGGCAACAGAGCCTTTGCATGCAGAGGGAGAACCTTCTCCCACACCTCCTGTTGGTGTGACTCCCCATGGTTGATAGTTGTTGGTATTTCAGAAAATCAGCTGGTCTGCATGTGTAGTGCTTCATCTGACTGGACTGCTTTCTGTTCCATGGGTAGGGATGCTGTACTTCCATAGAGTGCAAAAGGATAAAAGAAATAAATGTTTTATCTTTGCCCAGTCTCCTTGTTAGCATCTTCTTAAATGAGGTGAGCTGAGCAAGAGATATTTTTGTCTCTCCTCACCTCTCAGCTCTATTCTCACACTTGCAGCTAGCTTCAAGGTGCACGACTTTGCAGAGTGCATTGTGGCTTGCGTTGGTTCAGCCTGAGTTCAATCACCCAAAACCTTGTAGGTCTACTTTGAGACATTATTCAACCTGTCCACTATGGAGTTTCTTTTCTTTTTTTTTTTCACTCTTGCTTCTGACATCATTTCCTGAATGCTATATTCACTGAGTTCCGTAGCCAGATCGTCTTCTCAGCATTGATGCAAGGAGCTCTTTAAAATGGATTTCAGCTCTCCTTTTACTCTGCAGTGCTTGCTGGTGATGATAACTGTTACTCATGGTAAGTGGGATTTTTCTTTATAAAGTTGGCACAGGTTTTCCTAGGTGAGCGGACACCTTAATTTTGCTCCAAGACCTTTTAAGGACTCTACCAGGTTTGGGGATAGCGTAACCGCTAATGCATGAAAGGGGCAGTCAGACCAAAGTAAGACAGATTATTTTTTTAGTAAACTAACAATACAGTAATTTCTCATACTGCATCTTAGAGAATATAGGGTTCTTGTATGCAGAACGCTGTCTGGAGTGGCTGGAGAGCGATGTGGTCCTGCTCCTAATGCTTGGTGTGACCTTGGGTTAGTCCCCGCACTGCTGTCACCCTGCCATTTAGTCATCTCTGGTTTATGTGCAAGGGTACAGTGAGACCTGTTCGAGTTAGCAGTTTTTGCTGTGCTCTGTACACAATCGATAGCATTGACACCCTGAGGATCTTTCTTTGCAGAGTCTCTCAGCTCTGAGAGAGGGTGGCAGATGGTTGCATCAAATTTAGGGAAAGAAAAGACCAACTGCACAGTCTTCCACTGCCCCATTTGTATGGTGTGCGCACCACTCCCATGTTATCAGGGAGAAAAGTTGGCCTTTATGGAAGGCTTCCCACTCCTCTGTTTTTCAATTACTGGTCTCCCCAGCCTGTCAGTAGGGGTGGGTCTGTTCCTCTTACATCTCACCTGGGCATTTGCCTTTCTGAGAGGCAGCTGAGAAGGGATGGATGGACATGGCAGTCCCTCTACCCAAACCCTATGCTTCTCCTTTCAGGCTCTGTCACCCAGACTGGTGTGCTCAGCGGTGGCTCAGCAGTCTTTTCTGTGGGAATTCAGAATCTGCAGAACCTCTCCAAAATGAGCAAGAAGGATGCAAAATGCTTGACAGCTGTCTTAAATGATACTTTGTTGGCTGAGTGCGGCACTTCTGCTGGCAGATGCCTGAACTTGCGGAATGGGTCTCTAGTGCTGAGGAGTGTGGACAAAGAGGATGAAGGAAACTATGAGTTCGTTTTTCACAACACCACCAGACTTTTTACACTGCAAGTATTTGGTAAGTGACCTTCTTAGCAACAAGTAGCTTTTAAACTTGGGAGACTGGCTGCAAGCCATTGCCTTGAAATTCTTCCTAAGAGACTGCTTGAGCTTGCAGGAGCTATAGGTGCCTCTGGAATAGCTTTATAAGCCTCTAGCACCTCAGGGAGCAGTAATGGTTAGTATAAACTAAGGGACACTTTTTGTATCCACATTGTTGGTCTCTCTGGTTTGTTGAGCCTTCCTTGAAGTAGCTAGTCAGTTAACTACATGCTATTTTCCCCTGATGTAACTGACAGCAGCACAAAGTGTTTTTAAAGCTGAGCCTATGGTATGTAGACATGTAGCTGGATTTCAGTCCATTTCCAGAGTACTCTTCCTATTGCCTCTTGTAAGAGCTCTCACTGGATGACAGCATTTTGTTGGCTGTGGATACACTTCCTTAAGGAGTTAAACTTACCTGGCTTGGCTCTGGGAACTGAGCTGGACTTCTATGCAGATCTGGGTTGGGGTATGCTGGTTTTTTTTCCTCTGCTTCATACAGGCAAGGAAAGGTACTAAAGGAATCTGGGTGTGACTTTCAAGCATCTTGTAGTTCAGCATCTTCCAGGTGTGTTCAGGGATCAGCGACAGGTACTTCAGAGTGCCAGTCTCCCTGCTGTCCTCCTTGCAGCCTCAGAATTGCTGCTTCCCTTTGTGTGCCTGCTCATCCATCTGCAGGGTGAGAACACAGAAACAGCCACTTCTATACAGGATCCAGCTCATTGCTTGGGTTAATACAGAGAAGGCTTAAATGGGTTTACCCCATGCTGAATAGTGTTCCAGACAGCCAGCAGTCATTGCTCTGGTCCTCATCTCCAATGTTCCTTTTGCAGGAAGCTTACACAAGCTGCTAAGAGAAATTTAATTGTATGAAGTTGTAATGAAAATGCCCGAGAAAATTGGTCTCAGTGGAGACAAAGGAATCCTTGCATATTTTGTGTGCAAACAGACAGAACTGCTGTGGACAGTAGGTCAAAAATGTGACTCAATGGCATGAAGATCAGGGGCTTATACTGGAAGTAGGCAAAGACTGCAGAAGTGTCCTGGGTTTAACCTCCATTTCAGTGGATTTACTTTTGGAACTTTTACCTCCTACTTCCATTCTGTTGCTACATACAAGTCAGGGAAACAGTTTCACAGCAAAGGTATTCTTGGAGGCACAGAATTTTGGCTGAAGATGATGTCCTAGGTTAAGAAAGTGATTTGTGAGCTGATTTACATAGAACTCTGCACAGACATTCTCAATGTGACTCTTACTATCATAAAACTATACCACTTCTCTGTCTAGTCTGTCTTTGCAAAGTGGCAAATGTAAGAAATAGACAGAGTCACTAGAAGGGTTGGGTGGGCATTGCTAAGCATTTAAGAGGTGAGGCAGGCGTTGAAGAGCCTGACTGCTCATTTGTGCTTCCTGGCTACCAGTAAATGAGGTGGTAGTATGAGGTGGTAATGGAAGCTCCCGTCCAGCTCATGTTCACTGCTGAGTCCACTCCTCATTTCTCTCCTTCCTCCCTGTTCCTGTTGACCTGTGCTTTGTGTGACCAGAGCCGACCGTTGGTATCCAGTGCTTCCCTAATGGGACTGGAAAGTTGTCCTGCGATGTGATGAGCAATGAGAGCCTCAGCTTTCACTGGCTGCTGAATGGCAGTGCGCTGAGCGCCCCTGAGGCTTGCGTTAAGGATGGTGGGAAGAAGGTTCTTCTGGAAAAAACTGTGCCTGGGGAATTCGTATGTGAAGTCAAACATGGGAACAGTGTCATGAGGACCAGGCCTGTTGTGCTGTCTTGCAGTTATGGTGAGTAATGGAATCTACAGAAAATCTCCCTTCTGGTCTTTTGCAGCAGAAAACTAAGGAGTTGTTGCTGTCTACATAATGCCAAACCCTTCTGTCCTCTGGCAGCTGCCTTCCAGACTTACCACATCCTCCCTTTAGAAAGTGTCCCCTTGATTTCCTTCTCCCTCTTGTGTCTCGGACTGACACTGCCTACCACCATCGAAGGGATGGAATTTTGTTCAGGAAGTCCTTTTACCCAACTCTGCAGCAGAGATGGATTTCTATCTGTCTGTTTTCCTGCTTCACAGTGATGCTGCTTCCTACTCTGACATTTGTCCATTACCCAGACAGTCTTCCAGTTTCTGCAACATCCCTGTAAAAACACCTCTACTAGTTCAGCCTTGTTGCTGCTGGGCTCAGCTGAGGTGTTTTGCCTTGTCCCTTTTCTCCTTATCTAGGCCAGCTGCACAAAGATTTACTAGTCTACAAAGCTGTCTTTCCATCAGCCCCACCATTGGAGGTGGAATAAAGACACAAGTCAGCTACTTATAAAATGTAGGGTTTTTTCCCTCCATGTCCTTGCTTGGATATGTAGTTCTGTGAGAAGGCTGTGACTTCACCCATTTGCAAGCTACCCATAAATGCAGAGTACTCCTCCTGAATGAGGCCGTATTTTAATGAGACAAAAAATCTGGATATCTGGGTCCTAGGACTGATCAAAACTGCCTGAGCCTCATGATGCAATGCACTGGCCCGTGTTGTAAGCTCACATTTATTAAAAACACTTGTGTCTCTGGTAGTGGAGGTTTTTCACTTCTCTGGCAGTGAAGATGGTTATCAAAAATATATCAGGGTGTCATAATTTAACCATAAGGCTTTTGGCTAATTTAACTGTAATTAATTTAATCACCTTTGCTACTAGATATAGTGTACTGTGCAGTAGCACCTAGCAATTTAGAAATTGTCTGAGACAGTCAACTCCACAGCAGGTACTGTTTTTCCTTCTACTGCTGGCCTACAGTTGGTTTAAACAAACTGATAGAATTACTGTATCATGTGTGCTGGTGTTCAGCAGAAATGCCACGGGCTGCTCATGCCTGATTGTGTTGGCACCACTGGCCAGTCTGTAGAAGCCTGGCATTTGTGTTTGTGGAGCACTAGCCTTAATTTTGTCCAGTGAAATTGGTCAGAGTTTGTTCAGCATAGCCAGACCCAAGTTGGCTGAGACACTGAGGAATGAGGATGCGAACACTGATCAGCTGTTTGGTCAAGCCCTGTGATAAATCACGCGAGTGCTGACAGCTACCGCTGTTTATTCTGAGAAGTTGCCCAGTCCCCTGGGTGCGATATCGGTTCCCCATTTCTTCTTAAAAAGCCCATGGGGGAATTTAGTGGTATCTCTGCTGGGATGGACATGTGCATGAACGTGTATTTGGAAGGATCTGAGAACAAGAAAGTAGGAGTAATTCTACTTCTTAGTCATCAATTGCAACCACAGTTGTAAAATGTAAACTAAAGCAATTTTGTGTACTAGTAAAATGAAGGTAAGAGAGAAATGAATTAAATTAAATTAATTAAAGACTAATTCATTATTTTTGTTGGTTATTATTTGCTCCAGGCAAGAGGCTGAACATGGTTTTTTCCACTGTAGGTATAAGATCTATGTAAAAGCACCTATTTGGACAACCTCTTGGCTGATCTTGAGTAGTTGTTAGCATAAAACAATCTGGCAAAAATACTGTAAACTTCCTGAGCACCAAAGAGCTCTGATCATGCAGGACCTAAAGCAGAGGATTCAGAAGTTAACAAGTCAACATATATAAAAAAACTTATATTCACTCATTTTGTAACATAAATATTTTATCTGAAAATGTTATCTTTTTAACAAATAGCAAAAAATATTTCCAACATGTATTTATGCCTTTGGCAATATTCTCTAAGCTTTCATCCAAAAGGAAATAAAATTATTAGGGAAATGATTTCTCATTTGCTGAAAGTTTAATTTTTAGTATAGATTTTTTGAACTTGGTATCCGTTCCCAAAGAGACTGGAGGAAGCACTCTGAAAATACTTCAACGATCTGTGATTTCACACACAGAGGCACCAGTTGTTTCTACTGTTCTCGTGGGTATCTGGACTATGATAGTGTGTGGTGTGTCCTGGAATGTTTGGATGCTTGCCTCTGGAAATACGCAGAAAGTAGTGAAGTCCTGAAAACAAGCTCCAAATGAGCCTGCTGGTCTCCTTTGTGTGGCACTGTGCAGGCACGTGCACAGAAGAAGACAAATTCTAAGGAATTTGTATTATAATTATAGTTGACCTGTATGAGTTTTTTCATATCGGGAAGAAGAGTTTTCGTACTGGCTACCTCAGGTTGGTGCAAATTGTCTTAGCAAAGGCGCAATCTCTTTTCTGCAAGTCTGTGATGCCCTCTACCAGCTTCCCTGCTCAGCAACATCTGACCCGTCAAAGCAGCCCTGAGCTGGATCTGAACTGGCTAATAATTCTGCTCATCTATCTGCAGGTGTTGCCTCCTGCCAGGTATTTCGCATGATCCCAGCAGGGAAGGGCAATAAAGGGAAAACCTTCCCTGAGCAACAGCAAGGCCTGTATCCTACAGCTCTGACCTTGGTGGCTGGAGCCTCTGGCCCCTGAGGAAGTGCAAGCTCTGATCAGACTTGCTTTGAGGTTGGATACTTACATAGCTTTCCTAAGTGGATTCTCTGGGGCTTCATACGAGCTCTGGGGGTAGACTGCAGCTTCTGTCTCAGCAGGAACTGCTGGCTTATGTCTCCCTCTTCTTCTCGGCTGCCTGTTTTCACAAAACTCATTGCAATGCAGTATCGTTCAAGCCACTGCCTTCCCTGGTAAACTTGCTTAAGCCTTCAAGTTTTCTTAGATGCTACTGGTCAGAGCAGGCAGAAACAAAGGAGCACAGCACAGTCACGCAAGCCTCTCCTCTCAACAAAAGAGTCCATACCATAATTAAATGATATGACATAAATTACAATGTGTCACAGTTCATTTCAGGTTCCCTGATCCAAAGAACAGCAAAGCAAAGCAATAATAATGTCCACGTGCTCTAAACTGTCTGCAAGGTTACTCCCATTTGGAGAAAGCAGCGTTTCTACCCTGGTAACTAACAGTGCTCTGTCCTTCTTGTAGGAGACCTGCTGCAGTACCCGTGGTTTATTTACATCCTGGCAGGATGTGCAGGGGGTGCAGTTATCCTGGTGGTGGTTGTGTCTTCAGTCATATGTTGTTGCATGAAAAGGAAACACAAGTTCATTGCACTGCCTTCAGGTGAGTGGAGAACACTGGAGTTCCCTGGGATGGGTCTTACAGAAGACTCTCTTTGGGCAGGCTGAAGCTGGAACAGCCGAAACTGGTCTCAGCTTGGTGGTTGCTCATCTTCCAGTCAATCCTCCCCTGACTTAGTGTAGTGGAAAGCTACTTGCTGACAGGCAACTGTTAGAACTAGTAGGGGCTTGAATTAAGCCTTTCTTTTCCCTTTTTCAGCTCATGGTTCCCACCATGTGCTCCTGACCAGAAAGAAATACAGCAAAATCTTTTCTATGGGAAAGAAAACTGAGCTTCATCCAAGTCTGATACTGAAAGGACCTCAAGGCTTCTGATCACTGCCCTGTGTCAGCACCAGACCCTGAGTGCAATCTGTCCATGCCCATTGAGGTCACCTCAAGCTGGTCTCTGCCAGCATGGCCAAGCTGGTCTCTGACAGGTTGGCAGTGGCCCCTCTGTGCTCAGCATCTGCCTGCTCTGGGAAAGGAGCCAGTGACACATAAGGAGGAGATGTATGCATGTGTTGGTGGTCTGGCCTTGCAATGACTGTGTCAAGGCTGTTGGGATATGGGGGAACTCTTCCCTTCACATTTCTTATTTTGGTTTTACAGAGGAGGAGAAGGATGATGGGTTAACAATGTCTGTAGTCTGTAGTGAAGTTGTGAAGATCCCCCCCAATGGAGACCATGTTGAGGCTCAAGCTGCCCAAGTCGACTGCCCTCCAAAGCCTGGTGAGTCCTGTGACGTAGATTAAGTTGGACAAATAGCCAGTTCAGAAGGATGAGGGACAAAATAGATGTGTGTGACTCATGGGGGTGGAGCTGACTGATGGGGGTGGAGAGGGGCCTGGGACTCACCAGCAGAAGGAAAGTGCTGTATACAAATTAGTTTGTGGCAGGTCATTACTCAGTACCTTACTTGTGCTCTGCTTCTGCAAAGGAGTGGGTCTTGCCCTCACACAGCCACGAGATGTAGCAGCAGCCATCTCGTAAGCATCCTACAGAGGGTACTGCCAGCAGACTGCAGACTATCTGTTCCAGTATCCCCTGTGCTAAAATGCATATCTCAAAACCAGCAACTCCTCCAACTTAGCAGCTTTCCTGTGATTTTATCACACATCTTTCTCATAAAGAACATTTTATTACACTTGGCATTGTTTTTGTAAGCAGTCAACTTCAAGACAGCATCCATCAATACGCTGAACACAGCTAAAATCCCATCAAAGTCAGAGGCTTGTGTATTTCCTGAAACTGGGGCTAAAGTGGGAATACAGTCACATTTTAAATCCTTCTGAGAAACTGAGAATAAAACACCACAGCGTTAGCATTTTATGGCCAAGAGAGTGCAGAGATAAAAACCTTTCAGAAATGCCCTATTCTGTGAGTGCTTGATGTTAGTACTTCACTTTTTGCATTGTTTCCTTCAATTTCGTTTCACAAACAGAAATTCTGGCAACACCTTTCTTAGTAATGCACCATCAGTAACTGAAGTAGGTCTAGCAGACATCATGAATTGGAGCAACATGACATAGGTCGTGGCCTGGCCTCAGCACTGCTGTCTCCAATTCTGCTGTCCTTCACTGGACCATGCACAGCTCTCAGCAGCTCAGCTATGCTTTACGTCTAACCTCAGATGCTCTTTTATCCTGCCCTCAAAATATTAAATGAAATTCATGAACACAGTGCAAGAAAGAAAAGAAAAAGTCAATCAGGTCATTGTTTAATATTAACATACTTAAAGTGTAGAACTTTTTTTAATTAAAAATTTACACATTGTCAATTTGACTAACAAAGCATCCCATGTTTAATTTTTCTACAAATAGAAAAGCAGAGGTGTGTGTGGAAAGTTTTTCAGTGAGAACATATTAAATGCGTGCTGTTAGCCAGCTTTAATTACTCAAATATAGCTGAATAGAAAAGTGGAATATTAGAATACTTTGGGTTGGAAGGGACTTATACAAGTTCTTCTGTCCAACTCTCCTGTAGGAGCAGGGATATCTTTAACTACATCAGGTTGCTCAGAACCTCATCCAAGCTGACCTTCAATTTCCCAGGGTTGGGGCCTCCACTACTTCCCTGGGTAACCTGTTCCAGTGTTTCACTACCGTCATTGTGAAGATTTTCCTCCTTATATCCAGCCTAAATCTACCCTCACTTAATTTAAAACCGTTACTCCTTGTCCTGTCACAATAAAAGTGACAGGACAAAAAAGTTGCTAAAACGCGTGCCCCCATCTTTCCTGTAGCCCACCTTAAGTACTGGAAGGTTGCTATAAGGTCTCAGAACCTTCTCTTCTCCAGGATGAACAACCCCAACTCTCTCAGCCTGTCCTCGTGGGTGAGGTTCTCCAGCCCTTGGGTCACTTTTGTGGCCCTTGTGAATAGATTTGGCTTTGGTATTTTGGTATATTTTGGGCAGTTGAGGCCAGAGAGCTTCAGCACCGAAGTATCTAAAGCCACAATGAACAGCTGAATAAATGAGTAGTTACAAAGAAAACTGGAATTTGATTTGCAGATGCCAGGGGAAGGAGGACTGAGTTGGTTAGGCAGCATGCTGTATCAGGGCCTGGGGGGAAGATTTCCATGAGAGTGAGCATGGTGTGGGCACTCATAAACCATTACTCCCTTCTTTTCCAGATGCTGCTCAGACTGCTCAAAGTGTTGAGCCTCAACCATCAGTGGAAGAAAACTTGCCAGTGGAGATGGAGCCTGAGGAAATGCCAATACCAGAGGTCATAGTTGATGTAGAAAGCCAAGAAAATGCCTTGGACTGTTCTGCGGATCCAGCTGATGACTGATCTGACATGCTTGCTGTTCCACCCTATCTTGAAGCCTACAACATCTGTTCTTTGCAACTCATAGTCCTATTATGTGTAAGAATTAAGAACTGGTCTGGAAAAATGTGGCAGGGGAAAGCTGTGAGGTGTCAGGCCTGCTAACCTCATTAAAAAAAAAATAGAAAATGTAGGAAAAAGCACATGCTGCCATGCACTGATGGGTTTACTAACAAACAAAACCAGGCAGCTCTTTGATGCTTTGCCAGTTAATAGATCTGCAATTAAACCGTGGAGCCCTAGAGGACAGCTTGAAATGAGAAAGCAGTTCCTCCAGCTCTTTGCACACCACATGCCTTGCCTCATCTTTGCCAGCCAGTGCTTCCTTTGAGAGTCATGGCCTGACAGGCGGCTCAAAGTAGCCTAACAGTCCCAGGCGGAAACAAGGATGTGCCAGAAATTTCCTGAGAAAACCTCTTCTCAGGAGATTTCAAGGCATTTCTCTCAGACCCTGCAAAAAAAAGAACATGATGGAGGTTTCAGCTAAGTATCTGCTGTGCTTGGTATTTACATTTGTGATTTGGCCCTCACTGCTTGCTGCATGGGGCCAGGGGTGGTGATAGGGGCTGCTATGTGCAGAACCTGGGAGGTGATGCTGTCTTGCTCACATTTTGATTCCCTGTAACGTCTGGGGGCTACTGGTGACCAGAACTGAACCTCTTGGGTTGCCAGTGAGTTTAAAACAGCATTATCACTACATTGCTTGCTTGCGGAAGAAGGGTGCCCTGGGGCTTGGGTGTGTAATTTTGGCAGAAAAGTTGATTAAAATGCAGTGATCGTTCATAAGTGCAAGCATTAGTGCCTTTAGTGTAATGGTTTAGCTACTGCAAAGTGATTAAACTGGCCATCTGCCTGTGCATGTAGGCTTTTTCAGTGCTGTGTTATTTGCACAGACAGCAGCAATTTATAGAACCTCTTAGGCAAGACTTACCACTACTCACGTCCTGTTCTGCAGGGGAGGTTTGCAAACAGAGCAGCCGTCGTAGACCTACAGGGTAGAAGGACAAAGTGATGAGATGGCAGGGACTTGGTCCTTGGTGAAGTCCTTGGCAAAGCTGCTGGGGGCTGCAGGGCTGTCAGACAACAGTGTGCTACGGGCTGTGCTGCCAGAGCAAGGTATTTGCTGTATAAGTGCATTTTGGTAGTTGGGAGGGAGGCATGTTTGAGTTAAATTAGCCCAATGGTCTAGAAAGGCATGGCAGAGCAGAAGCAGAGATGGTATAGATCAGGGACGAAAGGAATGGGGAGGTCTGTACTGCATTCCTCTCTTCCCTTGTCATTCTGTCCCTGTTTTATATTGTGCTAACACTGTGGTGTGAATCCCTTGGAAACAAATTTACTGTATGCCTTGTAAATGCCACCCAACGAGGTCTGCCCACACCCCACCAAAATCAAATCTAAGCTAAGTGCTTCTCTCCCAAGCTGGGGAGCCGGTGGGATGGCTCTATGCTTTCCTAAAAGTCCTTCACGCCTGTCTACATGGCAAGCTGTGCAGCAGTGATGCCCAGCCATAGGTGGTTGTTCTTGTTTCCTTGTCCTGTGACTCTTTTTAGAAGATTTTTGGATCTTGTGTGCCGTGTTGGTGGTGATTCAGCCTGTCTCTGCTTTTTAAGGCTGCTGTAGAACTCAGATTTGCCACAGTAAGAGGGAGACAATAATCCTTTTCCTCACGGTGCTGCACCATCTCCTTTCAGTACAAACATTCCTCAAAGGCCATGAGTTGAATGCCAAAAATGTGATGTCGAGCGCTTTGGATGGCAGTTGTCTGTGGGCTATGGGTGAACTGGGACCAGTGTCACTGAACTGGGAGGATGTAGTCAGCTTTGCTTCTCCTCTGCACTTTCTGGCAGGAGCAGGCAGGGGACGTTCGAGTCCAGCACATGCTTAACCTAGAGGGCTGAGCAATGCTCTGAGCTGCACTGGAGAAGATGCAGCATTTTGGGTGCTGAGGGTAACAGAGCTGGGCCAGGCTGTCCTGCTGGGCTGGTGTGTCCCAGCTCCATCTTGCCCTAGTGCTGCCTTGTTGCTGTCAGCCCTGGGAGCTGTTAGTGCTGCCACTGGTGTAACCCCAGGCTGGGAAGGATTTTTCACATTGAGATGGGAATCTGAGACTCAAGACATCTTTATAAGGAAGACAGGACACAGCTGTTTTTTTGTCCTTCCCTGCTGAAGATGCCATCCAGCAACAGGGCAAAGATTTCTGTTACTGTGAGGTCAGGAGAGAAGTTGCACAGCCTGTGGTGTTCATTTAATTATCTGTGTTCATGCCCAGCTATTGTTCTTTTTTTGGTGGGTATTTTTCTTTTTTTCTTTTCCCTGTGATGATTTTGTTCCTAATAAAAAGATCCATTTTCTAACCTGTTTAGGAAGTGTTTAAGTTCTGTTATTTAATAGTTGTTTCTTTATAATTTTCACTGAAAATACAGGTGGGATGCCAAATGTTTACCTGACCAAATAAAGGAAAAGTGATAATAAGCTACTGCTGACTAGAGCTGACTTGCATAGTCTGGGGAACAGAGATCTCAAGGGTGTTCATTCATAAATCAGTCCAGAAGAGCCTGTAGGATAGTGGCATATAAGTTGTCCCCATCTGAGTATTGTGCTAATGTGCCTGCTCATCCAAGTGCACTCACTAAACCCTGCTCTGGTGCCTTGCCTGAGCTGTGAGGTGCAGGAAAGAGACACAGGAAGGTGGTCTTGTTTTATCCATCTTTATCCATCTGCATTTTCTTTTTTTTTCCAGCCAGCTTAACTGAGAGAAGTAGAGCTTCTTTTCAGAGAGGTGACTCTCTCATGCTCACCCTTAGACAAGTGGGCCCAGGTAGTGGGTGAATCCAATGTTCTGATGGTTTATGATTGTTTAAAATACCTTCACTTTACGATTACAAGATTCACCATGGAACAGTGGTGTGACTGGATATGGATGATCCTATCCTGCAGCCTGTGAAGCAGCACTGTGTGAGAAACATTTATGATTCAAATAGGTAATCTAGGGAAAACACTCTTTTGAAGCAGTATTATTTATTTATTTATTCGTGCTTACAATTATGGGAGCACCTCCTTCTGGAAAGAAGAAAGGAAAGCACCCAGCCCTTGCCAAAAATCATGAGACTTTTATACTGTTTCTTTCAAGGCAAGGCCACCCTCCCCCAAAATTTACAACCTATCCCAAAGCTAATAGTTCAATATTAAATTTCTTAACCAATCTGCTGTTTATGTTTATCCTTGCATTCCTAAGCATATCTTGTACTGTACCAAAAGGGTACCAGAAGATAATATTTGTTACATTATCATATCTATTTTCTTTTCTCCAAACTACTTGTTCAGCCATTTCTTAGTGAAATGCAGCTTATGCAATCATATTTTGCAAGAACATTTTAAGTTCAGTTCAGCAAGGCTCTCCATCTTAATGCTAGAACTCCCATTTTGTAAAAACAAAAGTAGCCTAACACTCACAACCCCAAGAAGTTACTCACCTGAATTTGCAGTTGTTTTCCAGCCTGACTATGGAGCTACATCACCCAGGTGATAGAGAGGATATTTTCAGTCCTGGGGCTGTCTGGGAGAGTAGCCATTATGGACATACATGATGCTATCAGGAATTTGACCGGGAACAGACATCTATGCTGCCTTTTTAGGCCTTCTGGTGGCCTTGGTGAGGCTGTGCCATTCTAGCCCTACCTGCTCCAGGCTGCTGAGGGAACCTTGGTGCCAAGGTACCTCAAAGTTCCTCTGGCCTCCTCTGAGGAGCTGGTGGTTTCCAGAGGAGGGGAGCCACATGGAGAGCTACAGTCGTGCTGTCCTCTCTGGCTGCTGGTCCCAGCTGGGAAAGGCTGGGACTAGGGCAGGATCCATCCCTTTGCTTATCAAGTGCTGGCAGGACATGGGTGGTCTGCTGTGCGGGAAATGCAGAATCGGCTGAAGGATGTGGTTTCTTCTCAGCAGAGGTGAACCACTTGTGGTTTATAGTACTGCACAGAATGGACATTTAGATCTGTATCCATGTCAGTGGTTTGTGGTGGGAAGAGAAAAACATCCCTCTAATTGTGACATTTGCTAAGCAACAAATGACATCAAATATAACATGTAGTCTTTTCATCACATAAGTCATGCAATTTATGAATATGAAAGGAAAAGAGAGACCAATCTTATTTGATTTATAATACAGGTGAAAGCAAAAGTAGAAAAAAACCCCCTGTTATCTAACAGTAAGCAGAGAGAGGGGAATGAACCCTTTAGATATTTTTAGCGTTCAGGATGAGTTAATCCCTACATATTTCTCATGTCAGCGAATCTCCTTATCCTAGTTATTAAATGGTTTGTGCTTTGCTTTCCAACTTCTATGCCAGGCAGATATACCTGATGTCCCAGTGGCTGTGTAAGTAGCCCCTGGGGCCCTGCCTTGGAACCCAGCATGGGGGCAGAGGCACCAGCACAAGAGCCACTAGTTTGTGGGGAGCTGGAGAACCAGCCCTCCCCACCACCATCAGCTCTACAGAAACAACAGAGTAGAAGCTGCTGAGTCTGACAGTAGTCAGACAGAAACTGATAGTGTCAGGTTACAAAAGCAAATGAAACACTTGTAGATACTGAAGGAGGCATGTGAACAGTGATTGTGTTAACTTCTGATGAAAATCTCATTGTAGTTGAAATAAAAAAACCTCCGGAATTTAGGCATGTCCATAGTAAGTTTGTGACGCTTTTTATGAATTATTGCAATTCATTTCAAAAAAAGCAAACAAGAAGAGTTCATGTGTAACAGCTGAAGGATCTAGTGTCACCAATAGATATCTCCAAAATTAGTGCCCTAACATTAGACAACAAATTCTGGTGATGCTATAAGAGCCAGAAGGGTAGATATTACTGCCACCAGGCAGAATAGAGTGAGATGCCCCATGAACTTTCATATGTAAACACATAGAACTAGTAACAGAAGTGGTCAAGAAGATCAGCATCACCCATTTCTGTATGAGATGGAAGTAGAATTCAGTGATGTGTCATCACAGAGGCTTGGATTAGCATTTGGTTACTGCTTGGGCTTTTGACCAGGCTATTCAATGCCTGGGTGGAATAATATTCTCCTTGTATGAGACTAGTGGTAGTGAAGTCCCTCCTGAGCATATGCAATGCTCCCCTCTTTTCCACTGGTGCAAAACAGACCAGGAACCTGGTCACGCAGTGGGGACTCCATGACCTTTGACAACCAGTGACTGCATCCTGTAGTGGCTTATTTCACAATGAGTGCTCTGTTTCCTTTCTGCTAGATGACGTGACATCTCTCAGGCAGGGGGTGTGGCTGGAGGCAGCAGGAGAGTATTTTCTGAGAATCTAGAAGACCATTACATGATGCCCTTCTATATATTTGTATTTTTCTATTAACCAGATGATGGCAGGTGTTGTGTTAATTACATCAAGACTGATGTAACTTGGATACGATCAGTTAATACATGTCTCTGGGTTGTGCAATAGCAATGGGAAGTGTGGCATCTTTCTGTCTGATCTCCTTCAGTGCCACTTGTGTGGCTCCAGGTTGGCTGAAGGACCAAAGTGGAGTTCTTGGACAGCTCTGGAACTGAGAGACTCTTACCCCAGCCCTCTTGATCACCAGCAAGCAACGTGGCTGAATCACGTGGTCATCCACTATTGATAGGCACTAAATAAACTTTTCCCTGTCTGTACTGAAGCAGACCCCCTGGAGGGCAAAGGAAGTTTAATAATAAGGAAGATTTGTGGGGGGATATATGGGGTGTGGTGGTTAAGACCCTCAGGAGCTGGGTAACAATTATATTCAAGTAGTATGTGAAGAGCCCAGAATAGTTGAGTTTATGCATGCTGATGGCATCTTCGTAAAGGTATTTCTCACTTCAGCCAGGAGGTGGGATTTTGGTCCCAAACAGCTCTTCATTCTTGGGGTTTCTCTCATCCTCCTGTCAACCATGAGGCCATAGGAGCTGGACTTATTCAAACTGTTCATTATACTTGCAAGTTTAGGCACCTGACTGTACTCCTCACCTCTCAATATTCGGCCTGCACTTCTTGTTGCCTTTGAGATCTGCTCAGAGAAGGGTCCATCCACCAGCACCATGCCTCCCCTTTGCTCAGGGAGCTGCATTTGGACCTGCTGGGCTGTGATCAGGAACACCTTACATCCCAGCCAGGGCTGGCTGTGAATCTGCAGGTACTGAGTGGAGTGATTCCTGGGTTTTCCCTTTGCTTTTCATGTGGTCCTGTGGAGCTGGAGAGGAAGCTGTTGTGAGTGTCTGTCTTCTGGGAGATGAGAATACTTGGCCTATGCCCATGTGGTTTACAGGCATTTGAGAGTAGGGGCTGATCCTGAAAGGGGAGACGTATAGTCTGCTCGTTGTGTCATTGTGCTAGGCACTAGCAATAAGGAAAGGTTCCCATCTGCAGAGGCAGCGAACACAGGTGGCTAATGTCAGCTTATTTTTAAGTGATTTATTTTCTGGTTAGCATATCCCCTGTCACACTTAGCCAAAATCCATGATTAAATAATGGATGGGGCTACAGTATGAAGTGTGCACTTTATAGTTAATACTGGAAATAAGGGAAAAAGAAAACTTGGAATCTGAATTCTATACAGAACTTTTAAAACTCATCTAAACAGATGACAGCTACTGATAGTTCTATTATTGTCTAACACTGTAGGAACTAGATGTACTGCAAACCAAAAATTACTTTGAGATAATTTTTAGGGAATCTTTTGGAATTACAAATACAGTAACAAATTACAAATTACAAATACAATTACAAATACAATTTTAAGACAATTATTATCAGCTCCCATATAATCTGAAAATGGGATAAAGAAATACAGTTTAGTGTCCATCCTCTTGCCAGCATTGCTGTCTCAGCTTTGGTTTATACAAGTTCCTCTTAGGTGGTAAAATATATTTTCCCAAAATGGAAGAGTGAAGCAGTTTTAAAAGCGTTTTCTTTATACTAAGTCATTTAACAAGATATCTTCAAACAAACAAAAAAAAAAAAGAGAAAAAGATCATGTGATGGTGTTTTTGTCTATGTGAGAAGAATTGCAATAATGGCTTGCAATGCATGACTTGATGCAAAGAGCTTTAAGAGTTTATGTTGCACTTCTGTGAAAGCTTTCCATTACAGAGCAATAGTCCTCAGGGATTTCTCCTCTAAAACAACAGACAAGCCTATAGGTAAGGGATTCAGGACAGCAGTGATGGGATTCAGTGATGTGTGAACGGGTATTCAGCTACCTGGCAGTCTCAATTCACCTTGAGCCAACTACAGAAGCTGGAGTAGGTGGAGGCTTTTCCAAGGTGGCACACAGCCTTGAGCAGGAGCCACCTGCTAGGTAGGACAGCTCCTGCTGCTGGTGTTGTCACAGGATGAACTATTGCAGGACCAAAGGAGGAGGAGGAGGATGCAGAGTGACTGATGGAGGTGATCCAAGAGGGGAAAAAGGACATAGGCTGTGTGACTGAGCGTACAGAAGCGATGGTGAGTAATGGCAGTCACGGATGCTGTTTCTTCCCTCAAATGGGTGCGGGGGAGCTGCAGGGGTCTCAAGCAAGGTCTGTCTTCCATCATCCTGCAAACTCATTAGGTAATATAAAATTCAAGAAAGCAGTAGTTGCCACTGCTTCCTCCTCACATCTACTCTCCCTGACATTTGGCATGTATCGTGTTCTCCAGACAGAGACACTTCTCTCCTGGTGGAGAAGCTCCCCTGAATCCCTCTGCTTAGCCTGGGGTACCAGGGACTCCTTACTTCTTTCTGGTCTTTCTCATAAGCTATTTGCTTTTGCTAGTTTTAATAATCCTGGGAAAGGGGAAGAAACACAAATTCAGCCATGGCAGCAAATGGGAGTTTTTTTCCCATTTTCTCCCCTCTCCAACCTCCCATCCCTCCCTTGACTTCACCTTCTGGTATGGGATTTGCCAGAGGAGATGGGAGGAGAGTATTGAGAAGGCAGTACCCCAACCAGTTTTTTAGGTATCCTGAATACAGATAAGAACGTGTCTATTCTCTTTCCTTCCTGTGTACAAACTGGGTCAAAACTTCTCTTGCTGGTGTAGGAAGCCACAATGAAAGATGTGCAACTTAAGCTTCTGTTTGTGCACATTCCTGCTCAGCTGTTAAGAGGTTTGGGCTCTTCTTCAGGTCATTTTGTTTCTGATAAGGGATTCTGCTTCCTTACCCTTTGTTTAGAGTTTAAAGCTTTGTTACTGGGCAAATACAAATGCCTGTTTATAGCTTTCTCTGGAGAACCAGCTGTAGATGGAGAGGCCCTTCTTTGCTGGAGAGAAGATCAGTGGGAGTCAACATCATCATGAATTTGTTATTATCTATCTTAAAGAAAAACAATGGTTAAACAGCTTAAGAGAGAGAGAGTATTATAGATGCCTGTGTTTATATTGAATTATTGATGCTGCAGAACAAAAAGGAGCTTCCAAGTTAACAAAAATAACCACTGCAGCTGTAGTTCCAAACCAACACTTCTTACCTGTCTGGGCACAAAGCATGCACAATAACTTTCCATTGAGGCTCCAGAGTAAACTTGCATTTCTGCACCCAGCCACTAAGGTTCAGCAAATTTTTACTGAGTTGCTGAAAGCAGTAATGAACATGAGAGAAACGTAGTCAACAGTAAGAGTGCTCTTCCATGGGTGAAACAAAAAGGGATTGCTGAAAATAATGGTGACACTATCCTGAACCTAAGCACTGAGACTTTGCTTGTGACAATAGATACTCCTGAATGGAAGGTGTTTTTAAATGGTGTTTTGTAGACCAGTGTTTGGGATCCAGCAGTTCAGTCACAGGAGCACCAGGTTCCATTCCTTGTCACTCCCCTCTTTGGACTGGCTGGCTGACCTTAGCAAGTAATTTCATCCTGCTCTGCCTCTTTTCCCCATCTGTAACACTGGGGTGATCACATAGGCCTCCTCTGTAAAATGGGTTTAAGCCTTGCCAGTGCACAGTAGAACCTTACACTTGTGTGTTGGTGTGGCTGACAGCTGGTAAACCCCGTGTGGATGCTGCGTGCGAAGGTCTATCCGGGCTGCAGTGAGCACTGTGGTCCAGTTGCCACAGGATGTCTGACTGCCCAGGATGTGAAGAAGGGAGTTTACCAAAGCAGTTGTAGTGGATGGCAACTTTCTTGTTAACCTTGCTAACTTGTGAGATGCTGGTTTCCTTCTGACTCTCAGAAGTGTGACAGGGGGAGTTGGGCCTCATATATTGCCTTGGCAGGAATAATGTGCAAAGCCACAGCTTGCCACCAGTCCCATAGTGCTCAGACATGCTATGCAGAACATGCCCTGCCTGCCTTATTGAGATCTTAAAACCCAGAAATTCTCAAAAATGCAATGGTGCAGCACTTTAGCCATTACTCTTCTTGGTTTACTACAGAAGCTGTGGGCTGTAAATGTTTAGAAACAGGGGATCTGGTGCTGGCATGCCACCCATGCCTCATCGTGGCTTTCAGAAAGAGCAGGGCATGCTGCCATACTGACTAGGCAATACCTTGCTGACTTGCCATAGCAAGGGGCCCAGATCCTGTTTTCTGTCCCAATTTCAGATGTCACAGAATACTAGCTGGCAGGACTAGATGCGTAGATGCATTGAAATGACTCTATGTAACAACAGACAGACATCAGAGAGGCAAAAAATAGAGTACAGCAAACTTGTGGGACCAGAGAAGAAAGAAGGGAAGCTGAGCAGCAAAGTGGTTTATATGCTGCACTGGACCTCATGGCCCTAGATGTACATGGTGCAGAGAGCAGCTGGATAGGGAATGTGGAGAACACCGGGACCCTCTTTTTCTTGCTTCAGTATGCAGCAGCAAGTCTGTGCTGACAGGCCACTCAGATGTTCCTGAGAAGTATATTTTTTAATTTCTTGGTGATAAGGGCCAAACCTCCTTATGTGTATGTACTGGGCCACATAAGGGGCTTTTGTTTGCTATCAAAGGTCTACCATCTAATACATAAATTACAATCACAGATGGCAGCAGTTTTGTGATCCACAGTAATGCTTCAGGGAGGTTTATACAAGGTCTTCTAGGAGAAGTGACATTTTCTGCCTTCATACATGCATCCCAGGGGCTGCACTGACAAGACAAATCCTTACAGTGACTCTGCAGCTTATCAAGAGAGTTGTGCTGATGGTTTGCATTTGAATTTAAGACCTTCCTTTGTGCAGTGGAACTGTATAAAGAGCATTCAGGGTCCCTCCTAGGCATCAATGTCTTTACTATTGAAATGTATTGCCCAGTTGTTTGTACTTGGTCTCCTGGATCACTTCTCATCCTCCCACCTACCTGTTTTGGACTGTCCCTTGATCCTCTCTGGAGTTATAATAGTAAGACATCAGTTATTTGTGCATTTGTTAAGCTGGTGATTTCTGGAGATCATCAGATCTTGACCGAAAGATTACTTAGTGGTAGTAACAAGTTATCTTGAATATACTTCTAAGAGCAACTGTTATTCTAGTGTTATTCTTCTTTCCATAGCTAGTCCATCCCCTCTTTGGTGGTGAGGGGGCATTTTGCAGATAATATAGGTCTTCATGTAATTTTCACTGCTAAGATTGGAAGAGGCTGTTCCATTCAACTATCTGGCGTCTTGTGTAAGACAGATTGATTGCATGATGCCAGCAAAGTTTTGCTGGGGCTACAACATGTTTTGCAGCAGTAGTAATGTCACTGAAATTACTAGAATAAGATGCTGAAAGTTAGATCCTCGATCTATGATCATTATAGGTTATGGAAAGCAGCATCAGACAAGCAAGCCTGAAATGCACCATCTGCAAGAATAACTGATGGGATGCTGACACCTACTTTAGCCTCAGTTGTTGTGAACCACAGAATGTCAGACTGCTCTGTGTAAGGAAGTGACATTCCTTCAGACCAGCCTTAAACTGGGTATCTTTTGTGCAGTTTGGTTGTTGACACATGCTTGCAGGTGGCAAAGAAGAAAATGAGTCTGAGAAAGAGACCACCTGAGCCTGATGATGTGGTATTATGGATGTCACAAGGGAAACATTTCTCTTTAAGTAACCAGCTGAGGACTATTCTGCATGAGTCATGGTTCAAAAGCTTCCATTTATTTTTTTAAGGGAAGGATAAAAAGGTTCCTGCATGCAGCCGTTTCAACCTGACAGTGTGTGCAACTACTCTGGGAATATTTCCACTGGGTTCAGGCAAAGCAGTGTTTTTGGTTGGCATGTAACAGCCCCCAAGACACTGGGGCAGCATCCCTGCCAAATCCTTGGCCAAAACTTTGAGTTCATGATCATCACATTAGCATGACTTCATTCAAGCTGAACTATTCCTTTCTTGGCTCTGCAGAAGGCAGAAGTGAAGAGGAGGTGACATGTGGCCTTGATCAGCCAAACAGCTGAAGCTGTATGTGGGAGCCAGCATTTCCTCTACATTTCACAGTGCAGGGGCAGTTCCCCCTGACAGGGTGACTTTACATTTTCCCCACTCCAGCCACTACCCGCAATTCACTTCATGCTGCAAAAAAGCTACAGTAATGGGGAAGGGAATATGCTATCCTGAAACCCTCAGCTACCATCCATGGCAATCCCTGTGGAGTCCAGCTGTTAATCTTGCAGGCTAGGGTGCAAGCCCCAGAGAGGTCCTAAGAATAAGGTTAGCCTTATTCAAAACTTCCCCTCCACATTTTATTATCTACCTGGTATTTCAATCAAGATCATATTTGCTCTTCCTGTGCTCTCCAAGGTTGCCTCTGGCAGCCACACAACTTCACCTGAGGTCACCTCCATACACCTGCACCCTGCAGCCCAGAGAGGCTGCTCCCACCTTCAGGAGCAGTGCAGTCAAGTGGCAGTGGATGATCTGCATGATGAATCCTTGCACCATGTACTCTGCTCAGGCTCCAGTGGAGTCTTTGGCACCCAAATGCACATTGGTGCCCATGGGGGCTGTCCCAGTGCACAGCTTCCAG
>WAAB01004560.1:736370-778834 GCA_013389865.1 Piaya cayana | reverse complement strand
TAAGGTTAGCCTTATTCAAAACTTCCCCTCCACATTTTATTATCTACCTGGTATTTTAATCAAGATCATATTTGCTCTTCACACAAACCGTTCCTCACCAAAGGCCTGTCTTTGTGAGAAATTTAGAGATATGAAATTGCATTACTGTTGCCACCTTTTGTAGTGAAGGTCTCAGGTGGTAGTGGGTGCAGAGCGTCTGACTCTTCTTTCAGGGAATACCATTTAATAGGACCTAAACTACATACCAGAGGAGATGATGCAAATTAGCAGATGGGCTACAAATCCACTCTGGCTTCTCGCATGCTGACTACCCTGAGAGCACACTAAGTGTATTTGTGCTCTTCCTTTTCAAGAAGATCTAATNCATTTTATTATCTACCTGGTATTTCAATCAAGATCATATTTGCTCTTCTTCACACAAACCATTCCTCACCAAAGGCCTGTCTTCGTGAGAAATTTAGAGATATGAAATTGCATTACTGTTGCCACCTTTTGTAGTGAAGGTCTCAGGTGGTAGTGGGTGCAGAGCGTCTGACTCTTCTTTCAGGGAATACCATTTAATAGGACCTAAACTACATACCAGAGGAGATGATGCAAATTAGCAGATGGGCTACAAATCCACTCTGGCTTCTTGCATGCTGACTACCCTGAGAACACACTAAGTGTATTTGTGTTCTTCCTTTTCTAGAAGATATAATAAGTTGTTTTTTTTTTTTCTTTTTATGAGCCTCAAGGAAGAATGTTTATTGGCTCATCACTAAGTTGAAGACTTAGACCTAGCAACAGCAACATACTGTCTCTTGAGGTGTTTCCTTCAGATGTGTGGAAGCCTGTCACCTTTACGTGGAAATGTATGATACTTGTAATTCCCTGTGAGGAAACAGCTTAGTGTATTACAAAGAACAGAAGAGTAAAAGACAGACCATGCAACAAAAGCAAATGCATATGATGAGTGCTTTGTGGCTTTTGCAGTGGAAACAAAACCACAGAGATAGTAATGGCTGCAAAGAACTGCTCCATTGTCATGGCTCCATTCTGCCTTCTGCTCTACTGTGTGCCAGGCAGTGGAAGTATCTAGCTAATTAGAAGCCAAGCATCCTCAGCCATGGGCTGACAGGCCCAACTGAAGGTCCAGCACCACTGTACAGGGAGAGACATCCTTTTCTGCCAGTGCCCTGCTTTTGTAGCTGGCTTGTGTTAGCTCCACAGAGGGTAGATATCAGGCACAGAAATGTCAGCTTGCTGCTGTTGCTTCCTCTCTCCTTTTGTAAGTGCTGCCCTTATGTGTTCTTTGTAACAGAACAATAACAAAAAGTAGAAAGAAAAGCTAGGTTCTCTTGCGATGTGCAGAGGCAGCAATCATGTGACCTAAGTGCATTTTACCTCAGTTGACTTAGTCTACTTTTGTGCAAAACCAGGTAGTTTTTACTGGCATTAGTACCAGTTAAAAGATGACAAAGTCAGAGAAGGAGAGGTGTCTTGCAAGACCTACCTATAGCTTCAAGGAAGAATGATATGAAAGAACGAGAAAGATTTCCATAATATTGTACATTTCCTGTGTGAGAGCTTTTTTCTGTCTTCTTTCTTGGTCCTTTTCAGTGATAAAATGCTGGAAGATTTCAGTGGCCCCTGTAGCAGAGGGACCATGTTGAGGATGATACAATTCAAAACCCTCACCACCTCATCGATTTCATATTGGAATCAGGAATAAAGGTTCTATTAGATTCTCATGTGATTCTGGCCTGACCTCCCACGCCTCCTCCTCTTGGCTTCTTTCCTCACCATCTTTTCCACACCAACCAGCTTTAGAGCTGGTTTCTGGCTAGGCAAAGCCAGTCTTTTCACCCCCTTCCATACTCATCCCTGTTTCTCAGATTGCTCAAGTGGTCAGCTGTGCCTGCAGGACACCTTTGCGAGGCAAAAGCTGATCCTGATGGTTTCCAATGGAAGTGTGTCTCCTTTCCACATGCTGTCCAACAGCCATGAGTTTACCTGCTTCCCACAGGGGTCCTGGGCTTGCTGCCCCCTCACTGCTGATGAGCCTATAGAGGAGCAGAAGGATTCACATCATTCTTCCACCACAAAACTGCATCCATCCCACTAGGATGATGGCATTTGAAGGCTGAAGTTGTACTCTTCAGGTGAACATTGAAGGGAATGAACCTGGCCCTCCAACTGGGTAGGCAGACCTCAGGGGCATTCCTGCATTTTACGGTGCCTTTTCCTTGTCACTGCCTATTGTCCCCATCCTGATAAAACACCCTGTCAAGAAGGATTTCTTGCTCGTGGTTTTTATGCCTCTGCTAGAAACAAGAAGTACTAGGGTGAGAGCTGGCGGAGGGGAGGAGGGCACAAGGGCTGTACTGACACATGCCACAACAACTTACTCACAGCAGAAAATTCTTCCACCTGTCAGGAGCTATCGTTAGACAAGGCAACATTGGATGTTTTGAACCTGAAAATGAACTTTTGGAGGATTTTCCTAGTCAAGTGCTTGCTGCTTTTATTTCCCAGTGTAAAATGTGAGTTTATCTTATCACTTTTTTCTCTTTTGGGTTAGCACTGTTAAAATCGCATTTTAAACCATTTACAGCTTGATGGGATGTTGCTGATAAGAAACTGGTTCCACTTTCCCAATAAGTGAAGACATTTGGGTTATTGCTATTATTATTTGATTTAATTTTCAGCTGGGGGGGTGGGAGGTCAGGACCTGAGTTTCCTATTCTGGTTCTAATAATAAGCTGTAAACAGTTTGAATTTTGAGATAATGAGCTTTAATTTGACACATGTATAATGAGAAATGTCAGCATGCAGTTTTCTCTCTGCCCTCAAGGTAGCTTGTACTACATTAGAGATCCAGTTCACGGTGTATTATCGCATGTAATTTCCTTTTCTTATCAAAGACAAGCAAATCTTCTGAAAGTGCAAATTATATTCTTCCCTAAATATTAACAGAAAGAGTGATACATCTCAATGTCTTCAGTGGAGCTGAAATAGTCTAGGATGTTAAAACATCTTTTACATTTTGCGTATTATTGTTCTCATTATTTTTTAAAATATTAATCTAAAAACTTAATTAAGGTGTTAACTCACAGATTAGAGAAGGCTATAAGAGAAGGAAACAATACAATCATGCATGGGTTCCCCTCCCACCCTGTTCATTCTGCTATAGATTGTATGTATGGCTGTTTAATGGTCTTCTTTTCCCCTAGAAAGAAATTAATAGATAAATAAAGATATTTTTTAATGCGATATATAAAACTTCTTCCCCAGCAGAAATTAAGATTATTCCCTAGAATGGAAAACTTTTGTCAGAGACTTCCTTGCATCTCTCAATTTAATATTGGAGCTTTCCTTTTTAACTCTTTCTTGCAGCTACAAGTGAGCTCTGTGCTGCCAGTTCAGACCTCCTTGCCCCTTGGAGAGCATTTTGGTTGGTGCTAGGAGAAATACTGTTCCATTAGCTAATCAGATTTTTAGTATCACATGTGCAGCATATTCAGCTTCCCATTAGCAAGACAGGTATCCAGATAAACATTCAGAGATGTGTCTAGGTGGTCTGGCCATACTTATGTCATTGAATTATCCTTTAAAACTTAGATTTACTTCCAAAGAGGTGAGAAAAAAATTACAATCTCTGTTATGCAAATAAATCCTACTACTAGCTCTAGATATCTGAGCATGACTAAGCAGAAACAAGTATCAGAATTCAAATACTTGGCTATAATCTGGACTGTCATTTGCATGGAGGATAGCTGCTTCCAAGGCCCCTTGTTTGATAGCTTGATTTGAGAATATTTCATTAGATGTGTCAAATACTGGAAGCGTTGCAGTATTCATTTTCTTGTTGCAGTGTCATGCTATTTTAATCCTTTGATTAGCTCTAATATTGCTGTTTTCATGAAATGGCAACCGGATTTCAGTCTCCCCTCTGTGATATAGTTTATCTTTGTCCTAGATATCAGGGAGAAAGGACTGTAATAAAAAAAGTGCATCAATGTAGTTTTTCTGTCTGTAGGGGACAAACGCTTAAAATCTATAAAATTAGAGCAGAATCAGCTTTATCTGGTGATGTGAAGAGAAACTGGCTTTATCCTAGAAATTGAAGAGGAATGAAAATAAGAAAATGACAAATGAAATAAGCCATGGCTCTGATTGCACGTTCAATTATCAGTGGGCTCATCCCGCCTGACACTTGTGAGCACTTTTCTACCTCCTCCTGCAAATTTTCCACCCGCCATGGGGGTGGAGAGGGTACCTAACTTGAAGTGAACTTCTGACAAACGTTGTACTCTGAAGTTCTGGTTTACTGGAGATGTACTTCGCAAAGGTGACCCAGGCACAGCCCAGAGAGTGCATCATCCCCACTGGTAGTAACATGACTGATGTTTAGCAGCCTTGGCTTTCCTGAATGTGTCCTTCAGCAATCCCACACTAAGGTCCTTGTAGCACCTTTGGGAAGCATCTTCTCTTACCTGTTTTGGAGAGGAGAACTGTCATCAAAGAAGGCATGCGAAGAGGAGGTATATTTTTGGCCTTTGCTTATCTCCTAACATCTCCGGTGCCCGATCAGTTCTTAGAATGTGGTAAGCTGTTTTTCTCCCCACCTCACTTGCTCCACTGTGACCCTGTGCTAGAAAAATCAAGTTAATATATTCCAGCAGGGGAGGTCAGGGGGGAGCACTGCAAGTGCTTACACTTACTGCATGGCACAGGACATAGTAATTATTATTATTGCCATTTATTGCTGAACTGATCCTGTGCAGGGACACTACTGGCTTGTGTTCTTGCAGTCCACGGTAACGTTTGCAGTGGATGCTCTCAGCACCAGCCTGTGCCATGAAAACACATCTTATTCTGACCTTATTTTCTGGAAGGGTTAAGATCATGGGCAGCCATGAATCTTGTCATCCAAAATCAATCCAAATAAGTCATTCAGAGCATAAAGCCAGATTTTGAAAGCTGGACTCCTATCTTTCTCCTGGCTCAAAATTAAATTGGGTGCTAACGTTGCTCTAATGAACAATCAAGAAGTGCTTTGGAGCTGGGAAAGAAAACAGCGTCAGTCATGCAGAGGGGCTTACGCAACACAGAGCATGGTAGCAGAGAGCAAGGTTTTGGGTCACTGCTGTGGCTGTTGAGCATGGAACGAGGGGATGCTGGAGACTTGCTGATGGGCTGGTTGTCCTGTTTACAGGCTCTGTCAGCAAATGGATTTACATGGCTGTGAATGAGTCGGCTCTTCTCAACATCACTGCTGTGACTGGGAGTATATACGATGCAACATGGCAGAAAGACAGAAAAAGGTTTCTTCAGATAAAAGATAGGAAAGTTAAGTACTACGTGAATAAAGAGCAGTGCAGGTGTAAGATATTCCTAAATGGGACTGTGCAAATAGAGCAGGTGAGGAAAGAGGACAGTGGAAAGTACACTGTGACTGTCTATCAGCAGGATGGAAGACTGAAGGCAGAAGAAGATTTAATGTTCATCGTTCAGGGTGAGTTTTCAGTGTTCTTGTTACATTCCAAGCACAGACGAGTAAGTCTTTGTATTCCCACTCCCTCCGACAGCCTTTTGTGCTCATTGCCTCCCTTTCTGTTCAGGAGGGACTTCTGTATGATGTACCTCTTCCTCCTGCTGCTGACAGCAGTCTAACGCTCTTCTCCCTTTTCTTGCTCCTATCGATGCCCTTTGGTCCCCTGCTTCTTTCTGGCTCCCCTCTCTGTCAGCTACCAGGTTTCTATGTGTGCCCAAGAAAGCAGCTGTGAGCATGTCCATGTTGAGAGCAGGGTGAGTGCAGATGACCCTACTGCAGCACCACAGGTGGTGCTGGGAGCCCCTGGGCCCCTAGCCCTGAGCTGGGGCAGCACCACATGAGTGGGGCTATGGTCCCAACAGCATTCTGCTTCTGGAAACCTCTTGTGGGGGCACAGCAACCTACATGAGGTACACCCGTGGCTGATGTGCTGTGCACTTGTACTTCTGGTGCTACTTTATGAGCACTGAATTGTGGTTTTTGGTCTCTAGCTCCTGTTCCAGCAAGGTGAGCACCTTGTTTTGCATCTGCTGACCAGCTGAGTAGTGTTTGGGAGCCCAGGTGGCATTAAATGCCTGCATTTAGCCAATCCAATCCTACTCCATTTTTACTCTAACATAAAAAATAGCCAGCAGTCACGTCACCTGAGGTACACCACAATAGGAGTTGAATTTGCAGGGGAAGAAGACCACTGAACCCTCTCCTTGCACAGTGTAATACCGCAAATACACAGATTGTGCTGTTCAAAGCTTCAGCAGCACACACCTGGGGATTTCATTTACACAGATTTAGAACATGAAGGCAGTCTCCATTCCTGCCTTTGAGAGATTAGATTAGTAGCAGCCTAAACGTTTGGGAATGAGTAGGGAAGATGGGAATAATATTCTGCTCCTTTACCACTGCTGCCACCTCTCCAGACCTCCGACCTGCAGGGCAGCAGTGGGTTTTTCTCCCAGCAAAAGGATGATTTTGCTCTGTCCCTCTTCAGCCAGCATGCACACCTCTGCCAGCTTCTTGAGTCTGTGGGCACCAGCTGGCACTACAGAAACGATGCCTCAATGAGGCAGCAGCAACAGCTGGAATGGTTCCTGTGTGGCTAACGGACTGCTGAGCAATGAGGGCATCTCGCTACTTCAGGAATGATTATTGCAAACTCTCTACAGATCCAGGAAGCCATCAGGGCTTGATGCTACTTACTCATACTTTAAGCCACTGAGCTGTCACTGGGGAGTTCTGGGTTCAATTTCAGGTTGAGGTTGCAACCGAGCTATGTGCTGCATCATTTAATCTACTGTGCAACAGAGAGGTTGCCTTACTTGTAAGAGTGGGTTTGCAAGTAAAGTCCCTTAGTAACTGTCAGGTTCTAGAGTAATATTTTCAGCCAAATTATACTTCATTACCAAGTCTGAACAGACAGTTGTACAAAAAAAATATTGTTTAGATGGTATCATCACACAAATCCACCACTGGTATCTAGCCTCTAGTGTTTCACACTCAGGTATTCCTATGAAGGATAGGTGACAGCCTGCAGAAAATGAGTAGTCTTAATGAGGAAAGGGTGGCTGAAGGTGTCACAGTGTGAACCTAGACTGCATTTGCTACGAGCAACCCTTACTGCCTTTAAAATTTATGTTCTCTATAACTTACACTGCCTACAAATAGAGGTGGCTCTGGCATGTTTTTGTCTAGCTGATCTGAGAGGTAGAATTTTTTTTTCCTGCTATCCCTGCCTGTTACCACTAGTTGAGGAAAGTCCAGCAGGCTTTTCTGGCTCTTCCAGTGTCACCAGTTATGGAAAATACAGCCAGCAGTTTGCAGGACACAAGAAGGGATGGAAATCTCTGTCCTAACCTCATTGAGAGATAAGAGGCACCTGTTTGGTGTTTTCTATTCTGTTTTGATGGATTTTTATGTTGTAGCTGTCACACTAGCTAAGTGCCTTTGGTCATACATAAGCATATTAAGTAGCTGTTTGCCCTTTCTTAGAGAAAATCCCTCCTAATGGCCACAGGGAGATCAGAAGCTGAATTCATTTGCATCAACAAATTGGGGCTACACTTGGGGGGGGGGCATGGCTCCAAGTCCCTCCCATCTGCTACCTTCCCCTACAACCACAGCTTCCTCCCCTCACCTGCTCATGTGGTCCAACCATTTTGATGCAGCTCTGTTTTTTTCTAGGCCAGATTATCTAGGCTAATTTTCTTTATTATTGCCATGTTACTTCTATGGTGGAGGTGTGATTTACTTGTTGTTCTTCTCTGGTCTCATTAGCTGGTGTTACTCCATTACAGCTTATCTGAGGGTAATTCTCTGTTCTGCTTAATAACAGAGGTTTTCAAAAGGAAAAGCCATCTCAGATGTGCCTGTCTTTTCTTTTTCAGAGCCCGTCCCTCAGCCAATCCTGACTGCTGAATGCAGGAATAAAACTGTATCTGTCAAGTGTGAAGCAAAGCAGAAGACTAAAGACCAAACATTTATAATTGAACTGATTCAGGGGAAAAGCAAAAAAATCCAAAATAATGCAACAAGTTTGGAATGGATCACACAGTATTCTGGGATGTTCAGATGTGTTTTTAAGAACAAAGTTAGCAAAGAAATGTCTGAAAAAATAATTAAATGTTCAGGTAAAGCATCTGCTTTTGCCAGAATCTGCTAAGCAGGACCCACAGAACCTGATGCAGTTGGTTTTATCTGTAGAACTGGTTCAGGTGCCAGAAGCATTGATGGTTCTTGGTATCCAGCATTGCAAGTCTAATGCTGCTGCAGTTATTTGGACTCAGTGCTGCCGTGATAGCCACAAGTTGTGCTTTCTCGTAGTAATTTCCAGTCTTGTCACATCTCCAGCCTCTCCACCCTACCTGCCCCATGGCTACCCTTATGGCATCCCTGCTCTAATGGAAGGAAGGCCAAGCCAGGGACAGTGGGATGTGAGATGGGCCATGTTCCTCCTCTTCTCTAGCAGCTGGTGGTTTTCATCTGTGCTCAGTGAAACCTGAGGGTCTTAGGGAGAGGTCTTTCTGGGGTCAAGTGTCTTGTGAGGGGCAGAGGCGCCCCCGGAACTCATTACAATGCTGTCTCTGCTGGAGGTAAAGTCTCTTGGAGGAAACTGCAGCCTGCCAGCACGATGAGCCTGGCTGAGGGGTGAAAAAATGACAGGTTGTTGCTAATTCCATAATTTTCTCACTCCCCTCCATCACTGTTGTGTCTTCTTCCAAGAACTGTCAGGGCTATCCTGAAAGACTTTTTGGTGTCAGCATTCTGACAGACTCAAGTGATTTCAACCATCACTTGTGGTAGACCAAGGAAGTAAAATGGGGGGTAGACCTGAAAGTATTTTAATTTCTAGCAACAGTCTGCAAAAGACAAAAAGCACTTCCCCTCTCTTTTTTTTTTTTGGACTCCTTTATTCTTTTAAAACTAGTGGTACTTCCCAAAGATTGACCTCAGTCAACCAGTCCAAAGCCAGAGAGTTGACCTCAATAGGAGAGTATAAAACTACTCCAGCTACCACACCATAAATGAACAGCTTAATTTTTTTTTGAAAATATGTCTTGGGATCTTCTCTTATGTGTATGAAGCTATGGCATTGATTTCAGGGAATTTGTTCTTGATTTACATCCTCATGGTAGGGAAATGAGTTGCACACTATTTTTCTCCTTTCCATGATCATACTTAAAAAGGTGGTGGTACCTGCTACCTCTGGATGTGGAAGGGTGTTCTCACCAGAGGGATAATAAGCTACTTGGGCTGTCCAGCTTGGCCTAGAAATCAGGAGGGAGAATTTAGCTGAGCTTTGTTGTGGCATGGCTCAGGTGAGCATTGCTCAAATGTACCTTGGATTTTCTTACTCACTTGAAGAAGCATCATCCTTCTAAGCCACAGATGCAGTTGCAGAACCAACAGAACAAAATTTTAAATGGGCAGCGTCATGCTTAAATGATTAGATAGGCAAAGGAAGTCATTGTTTCCCTCCTAAAAGTTTTGAAAGTTAGGACAAAACCAAGGGATAAATCATACTGGTATGACACTGGATGTGATGTTCAGTTCAAAGTTTGTATTTCCAGTGCAGTGTGGAGGTTCATCCCACCTAACTGCGAGCACTTCATTTAAAGCACTCTCTTGCTCTAGAATCCTGCTAGAGCTAGTGGAGAGTGGGGGGCTCATGGGAGATGGCTCAGTATTTCCAGCTGTTTATGCCATTATGAATTTAAGGAAGGTCCAAGTCCAAAGACTAGCCCACAGTGTGAGAAGGGAAAGAGCAAGCTTTAAGGTACAGAGGCCTTACTGAAGCAATACAAGATTTGCTGAGGTCAACTGAAGGGCTAAGGTCTGAGGGGCAGGGTGACCTCTGCTCTCTTGTGCAGCCCGTGCCTCCCGAAGGATCCCCCGAATGCCCCAAAGAGCCAAAAAAGGGGTCTTTTCTGCTGCACGAGTGCCTGACCTGATGGGCTGCCCAGTCCTGCTGGTGCTAACTTGGGATGCAAGGGAGCAGGATGTGGTGTGGACTTCCCTACCAGGTGTGAAAATGTGCTCCTGGATGCAAACACATCCAAACTAGTCCAAACATGTTGTCTCAATGAGGAAATGCTGACTGAAGTTGACCACCCCCAGGCACTTGGCAGGCAAGCATGGGCCTGCCTTCATTACTGGTACAAGCAGACTTTAGCCATCAGCTAGAGAGTTTGACTTCTTCTCAATCCTTGAGAAATGCTCTGCTTTCACAGAGGGAGTTGAGTGGGAGAGACTGTTTTTACTTAGATTAACAGAAAAATAGAAGGTTTTCTACACTGATGTTTAAGGTAGAAATATAGCATTTCTCAGATACAAAAAAACCCACTAAAACCATGTGGCTCTACCTTTCCTACCTGAACTAGATATCCTTCAACCCTTTCCGTGAGGCAACAGGAGTCTACCAGCTCCATAGCAGACTAAAAATCTCTCATCTTGTAGCCAAATGTCCTTCTAACCCTGCTGCCCTCCATGAACATCTGGTCATGCATTTGAGGGCTACTGCCTTGAATTTTGACCTTTAGCATTCAAGGCACACTTGAACGGGGTTCAGCTGAGCTAATTTTCATATAAGTGTAACAATGCATGAATCTGCCTGGGCTCACCTCCTAGTCAGCTGGGAGTAACAGGCACAGAAAAGGTAAAATACACCTCAGTGTAAGGCTGGTGGCTAAAACAGGTGCAAAGATCCACATCACTAAGGGTATTTATCTTTTTCCCACTGGGGCAGCCCAGGCTGATACTATATACAGTAGACATCTTGGCTTTGGTGTCATCACTCTTTGCCCTCCACGTGCATTCCCAGTAAATGTTAAGGGTGGTACCAGTGGTCACATCCCCTTTGGATCTTCATCCCCTGAGAAGCTAAGGAAGGTGAACTTCTGCTGGGCTGAGCTCCACAGTGCGGTGCTCAAGCGTGAAAGCCGTGTGCCAGGAGAAGAGCCCAAGAAGGAGGTGGCAAAGGAAGGCTAGTGTCCTGCAGAATTTATCTGGCCAAAGTAAGGAACACTCATGCAAATTTTGCTCACCAGGCATACCAAACTCGCATTTTGAGGCTGTGGGATATTTGGTTGTCTCTTTCTTGCACTGTTTTTAAAAAATAGCCAAAAATAGAAGAGGAAGTATCAAAATACTATGAAGCAAGCTAGTTTCAGTGTTTCCAGCTGAGTAGGAAGTAGCAAAAAAGCACTGCATGGATGCTTGTTCCTAAAAGGGTCCATTGCTAGCAAAACCAGGGCATTTATGGTAGCTGAAATATGATGAGCTGGCACATATGAATACTCTGGTTTCAGTTTTATGCAGAACTTAAATCCATCAGGGAGCAATCAAAATTCTCCACAATGACTACCAGCAGCTTTCTGCTGTGTACAGAGAAAACGCAAAGCGTGGGCTTTGTCACTAGGACTGCCTTTACAGTCAACGGAAGAAAACACAGAATTCTAGGTAGATGCTGTGAAAGTTATTTCTTTCCCTCTAACATCCTCTTTCATTCCCTTAACTAGGACATCTGGACTTTTATCTCATCTTAAGCATTGCAGGAGGCACAATCTTCTTTGTCATCTTTATGATTTTGGTTATTTATTGTATCAGGAAGAAGAAAGCAGAAAGGCTTGAAAATGAGGGTAAGTGTTTAAGGGGCTTGAGGTTGCCATCCATCCACTTATAATCTTAGAGCTTCCTGCTGACAGCACACCTGTGGGCAAGAGCATGCTCTCTGCCTAGGCACGAGCAAGAACTCGGTTTTTACATATGGTAAATTTCAGCAGATTGTCTGGCATGGCCAGTCTTGGTTTCTGATATAAGCTTTGAACAAAAGAATTCTTGTTCTCAACCCTTTTTTTTTTATTCATGGGGGGAAGAGTCGCTCCTCTAAAGCTTGGCCAAGGCCACCATGAATGTCTATGAGGCTAAAATATATAATTAGACCCCCAGTCATCAGATTTTTTTTATTAAATTTATATGGTGTGAAGCATTTGGAAACATTGTAGATAGTGAGAAGGGGCATGAAGGTCTCAGCTTTCCTGTGTTTTCTCAGGCATCTCATAGAGCTTGCCCTTTCTACACAACAATGTCCTTGGAGGCCTGTCAAGACTGGAGGTCCAACTTGCAGCACTTTAAAGAGATGAGGTTTTAAGAGTTAGCAGACATTTCATCTGTGTCCAAAATTCATACCTCTTTAAGACCATAGGAATTAAACCTCCAAAGCCTTCCTAAGAGTCGGCTCCAGTCTTCATGGAGGGGTTGCCTGAATTGCAAGGGCATTTCTGCTAGTTTGAGTGGACAGAGGACATTAAACTGCCACTTAGGAAGCATTATCTGGCCCACCTGGAAGGGAAGGCTAAAGCAGGAGGGAGGTTACCCTGGCAGGAATGTCACCCTACAGCCAGGGAAGCAACTCCGGACTAAAGGCTTGTTTTTGAGTCCTGCCTCCTCACACTATGTCAGGCTTCCTGTATGGTCTCAAATAACAGCTAGTGTCTGTGTGAGTCAATTCTTGAGTTACAAAATGGGTGTTAGAGCTGCTTTGTACACCACAACAGTCTATGTCAAGATAAAGAGGACAATGACTGAAGGAAACCTCAGGTGATACCTCAAATGTTCCAGTGGTTTGGCTGACACAAAGGTTAGCATGACTGGTCCTCTGGCCCTCTGGCTTCCATGTGCCTGGAAATCCCAGCAGGGTAGAGGGCTTTGATGTTGTTTATGTTGTTTTCTGGGGTTACACCTCACTAGCCTTTCAGTAGCTCGTTTCCAAACCAGGACAGAAATGCTCACGGTAGTGTATGTCTATTGGTGACCATCAGGGACTCCCTGACAAAGTCAGTTCCCCCAGCATGTACAGGGCAGAGCTGCCCCAAATGCCCTCAGGTACCTTAACCTCAACCAGGCAGCCAAAAAGCTTTTGGGGATGCCCTGGGATATGCAAGCAGTAGGGATTTTGGTTCTGGAGTAGCAGGAACACCTCAGAGTGACAGTGGCCTTCCAGGTAAGACAACACTTGACTTTTACTTGCTTGGGCCAAGTGCTTTTCCCTGGCTGTTCAACTTCTGTTTAGGCTTGAGTACATGCCTGACTGCTGTGTCCTTCTGTTGTTGCAGACGAGGAGCAAATGATGCAGGCTCGCCAGGTGGAACGTGAAATGGTGGTGCGGGAGCTCCCTCAGCCACCATGCAATCCTACCCCAAAGCAGCTGCGTGTGCAGCAGCGGCCACTACCACAGCCCCAGATGCATCAGCAAGCGTTGCCCCCACGGCCCAGGCCTCGCACTCCCCAGCGGACTCCAAACCACCCAAGAGAAAGACCTTGAACGTCTCCCCTGGGAGAGATGGTGGAGTTCACTGCTCCACTGTTCACTGGGAAAAGAAAATTTCTAATAGTCAGGAACCCCTCCTGCCCAGCCTTGCGTAACACTCAGCTAAGAAACGACAGCTTTCGCTGCAGAAAATTAGAGAGAGCATCAAATGGAGATGAAAAGACTCAGTGGAAGAGATTCAAGGTGATGGGCATTCATCCTTGTGGCCATTTTTTTTTTCAAATGTCTCCATATTGGAGTATGGAGCATTGAGCCTTGAAAACTGTGTCTTTCTGTGGTTCACTTGGTTTTACTGCACCTTGTTATTTTCATGTTTTTTGGATGGATTATATCAAGAAGAAGCTAAAGCTGTAGTAATGCAACATGGGCCTAAGGATCTTACAGTGATGTGTCATGTATCTTTTCTTCTGCTACACTTGAGGACAGCCCTCTAGTTTCAGCATTGAATGCATAACCTCCTGGATCAAAAAACAGTTGTATATAATTAAGCGCTTATCTGAAGTCAAAAGAGTTGGAGTCATCTAATGCAGAGAAGAGAATTCTGAAAGGAGACATAAGAGCCTTGAAGCATATATGTGGGAAAAATGCAAGTGGAAAAAGACTAAACTTTTTACTTTCTCTACCATATTTAAGTCAGAAACCATTGCCTTAAATTGCAGCAAAGGAGAGTTAGGGCAGGACATTTTTTTCCTTTTTTTTTTTTTCCAAATGAAGCACTGAAATAGATCTCTGGGAAAGGATCTCCAAAACCGTGGGTTTCAAAGTGCTGATGAGATGAGGCAGCCATCTGTGAGGCATCCTCATCCTGCTGAGGACCAGGGCAATGTTGCTACAGAGCTTCTTCAAGGACTATTTCAGCTCATTTTTCTGTGACTCCTTGCTGGCAAATAAAATGAAACTTTATTGTCAACACAGGTCTGTTTGTCTATCCAGGCAATATATTTTTTTTAAATCACAGAAGAGGTCTGATATCCATTGGCTCATGAAACAAGTGTTAGAAACTGCCAAGCAGTCTAATTACTACTGGTGTTTTCTGAATTATCATGGCTTTTCATCGCAGGGCCTCCTGCTGATGCTGAGGGAGCATACCCCTTGATTGGTATGCACCCCATGTATTACCAGGTGAAGACGGCGAACTGCTGAGAGGTCTCCTCCTCAAAGGGAGAGGTTGGATTGCAATAACTGCCTGCATCGCCATCTATGTCCTGGACAAACACTGCTTGCTTCTATGGTCCTTGGAGATAGTCACAACTGCCTCTATGGGACAGGTCTGAGAGAGGGTACGTTTTTACAGCAATGTCTGACTGAGTACACAGGCTGATCTGGTATAAGAGGCAGCACAGGTGTAGGAGGAAAGAACTGCAAGAGCCACAGAGGATGAGATACACTGCTAGCATGTTTTTGTACTAGGCGGAAGAACATGTACCTCTTTCAGGCTTGACTATCCTACACATGTCAGGGGAGTTAAACCAACCATCCTTTGTTTCTCTTCAGAAATGTATCTATTTTTATCTTATGGTACAAGGGCAGGTAAGTAAATTATCAGGGAGGAGGAGATCTCTGTCTCCTCCAGAGCTCAGTCACTTTGCTTGAACTCCAATGGCAGATGCAGCCCTGGGAGTGTCACTTGCTCTCACCTTAGCTTTTTGCAGCTTGTTTAGGGCTTTTGCTGTTTAAAGTTGCACTTGTTAAAGTTTCATTTGTAACATATGCTATTATCCCTGTAGTGAATGAATAAAGATTAGAGTGGGTAGAGAGGATCTTAGTTGACACCTATGCTGGTACTTCAGTACCTGGACCTCACTTTGGGACAAAGAAAAATGAAAACAGACACAGGAGGTTTCACACCAGCCCCTGGGAGGTAGCAGCTGCCACCCGGGTGCCAGCAGCTGGTGGGCTTGCGTGGGTTAGCACAGACACCTGCTGTGGCAGCACACACTGCCTGTCCTGCATGGCTGCAGCTTTATTGGCACTCTTTCCAGAGCAAGCAGCTGTTCTGGGACTCCTCTGCAGTTGCAGAAGCACTGGTCCTTCCTGGGCAAGAGAGATGGGACCTGTGGCGGAGCACAAACTCCTCTTGGGACCCCCTGCCACTGGATAGTGCTCTTTGTGCCCCAAGCTTAACAGAACTACACAAATGTTTTGGAAACGCTCCTTCCCTACCACAGACGCTTGGTGAGCTTCTTGTCATACCTCTGAGAGACCCCCTGGGCTTCCCACCAGCTTCTGCCCTGGGCCCTCCTCTGTCTGGGGCTGGGGCTGGTGAGGTGGCACTTGTCGAAGGACCTTGCAGGGGGACACCAGTGCATGTGTGAGGTGGTGCCAGCTTGACTCTGGCCCAGAACAGAAGTGTGCTAGTTCTTCTGGCAGGAAACCGCACCACATGCTAAGTCACACCCAATATAGGAATGGGTAGCAAGAAGCTTCTCCACTGTTTGACACAAATTTGGTCCAAAACTGCCCTCAAGACTAGGCTTGAGACCACCCTGTGAACTGTGGAAATCTCTGTTGTCTTATCTTAAAGCATGTGAGGGCGGAGCACACCCAAAAATTGTCCTTGGTTCCCTCTCCTGGGCATCCTGACTACAGGGCAGGTCAAAGGCCGTGACAGCGGTGATGAATAAAGTGTGGAGGTGTGTATTATAACACTGCCCTCTACCTGGCTGCTCTAACTGCAAGCTGAGAGAAGTACTCTCAGCCACTCTGCGACTCACCACAAGGTTTCCTCTGGGTTACCAGATTCTTGCCCTGTTGCTTTCCAGCTAAATGACTCTGTACTGGGTGCTGAGAGGAACAAAGCTAAGTAAAAAGAGCTGGATTTAGCCTTATTGAGTGGATTTGCGACCAAACACAGTCCTCTGTCAGGTAGGCAAGAAAATACTTTTAGCACAGAGTCTTATTGGGGTAATATTTTTGATTGACATCTTTTATTTTGATAGTCACCCTTGGTTTTGAGATGCCTCATGTTTGTTCTGATGCACCCCAATGGACAATAATTGTATGGCCTTGAGTTCTACTTGGTGCCTACTTGAAAAGTCAGCAGCTTTTCTGAATTTGTGTCATGGAGCATTCCAATCTTGTGTTTTCATGCTGTAGGGGATTTTTCAATTCTGGAAAATGAGCTGACAGTAAGACCTAAGAAATAACAGGAAATGCTCAGGTCTGGTGATACTTGCTGCAACGTTTCTTGGTTCTTATTTTGTAGACACATCTAGCAGTGAGTCACACAAGGTTAAATGGTTTTCTTCATTACTGACATGTTGAGCTGTGCTCTGTAAATGTGCTGGCTTGTCCTCCCCAGTTTGGACAACACAGCTGATGCTACCTGGGTGTTAGCAGGGATCAGTTTTGCTTGGTGATGTTCTGTTGAATCAGAGCCAAAGGAAACCCAAACCATTCTATGATTCTATGATTCTGTGAAAGTGCAGCCCTGTGATCCAAGAAACTCTTCACTTGTCCTGTGATCCTGCAGCAGTTTTGCAGTCTGAGCAGGCATCCAAAAGATCAGTGGTTGGTGATAAAGAAGATACAAATGTTCTACCCAAGTCTTAATCTGCCTGACATCAGTCGTGCTTGTTGCCTAAACTTGACCTTTCTAGTAAAGTATAAAAGACCTGCTTGTATCTCAGCTGGACATTAGCCAGTCCAGAGGGAGGCTTTCTTGCTTCTAGCACAGGCAGTGCTGGAGCCAGTAAGATAATTTAATTTCTAAAATAAAACCTTCAGTCTGTAAAAGATCAAGTAGGAGACCACGGCTCGTTCAAATATCTTCCTTGGAATGCTTGCCACAATGACATCATGGGGGAAAAGCCACCAAAGACACTGATTTAGTCCTTATTCTACAACAAATCTTCAGGCTACGATGCAGAGAAAGACCCCAGCTGGGATTGTGTTGCTCATCAGCTCCCTTCTCCATTCTGGCAGACAGGGCATCAGCTCCTTGAGCATGCTGAAACCTTGCAAAAGGCTTAAGAAGCGCTGGGTTTGTCTTTCAAACTGTAATCCTCCATGAGATGGGCAATAGGAAAAAGCAGAGCTCAGATGGGTGGGCAAGGTGCTCCACAAACACTCTGCGCAGGTGCTGGCCATGCAGTGAGTGGGCTGGCATGACTCTCACCTTCTGATCCCCAAACTGGTCAGTGGTCACCCTGGGCTCAGAGGGACTGAGAGGCTTGTTCATGTCCTGCAAGTGATAATGTAAGAGGTGTAGCCTTGGATTTTCAGATAAGATCAATTCCACATAACTATCAAGCTTCCCACCTATTTCATGTTGTGGGAACAAAGATAAGAGTTAACTGACAGAGAGCAGGGTAAGAGGTCCTACAACAGTGAAGTGGCCTTCAGACATCCTCTTGCACTGTCATCTCAGAGGAGGGATGTCAAATGCAGCCTTCTTCACACCTTCTCCCTCAACGAGGTTCTCCTTCCTGCAGGTGGGAGTTTACAAAAGAGCCTTTCCCCATACTTGCAGCAGCCCAGCTGCTGCCTTGAGCCACAGATCAGAGGCGGTGGGAGCACTTCCCTCCCTCAGGGGCACAGCTTTAGCCTTTACACTTGCAGTGTTGCCAGAGCAGCTGCTCCAGTGGCCTCTGGTGCTCATCCAAAGCTACAATTCCCCTCTGCTCTGCTGCTGGAAAGGGGGAGAACTGCAGCTCCACAGGCAGAGGGTGAAGTTGCCATCTCTGGGTGAAGTTGTCCCAGTGAAGCAGCTGGGGCTGATTTGCTATAGCTGGGCTCCAGGCACCTCCTGCCAAGAAGGAAGCCACCCTTCCTGAAAGATCAGAAAGGAGTCAACACACCCTGACTGCCTCCCAGCTCCATTTCGGAAGGGAGGTTGGCAGTGAAAGTAAAAAACTTGGCAATATTTCTTACCCTTTGTGGATTTCCTGGCAAGGCAAAGGCAAACAACCCCACGCTGGTGGGGATGCAAACCTACAGCCCCCTCACCAAAAATTGTCCGTGGTGAAGGGGGAGCTGCTCTCTCCCCAAGAACAGCAGCGGCATGGGTGAAGGGGCCTTCCCAAAGCCCACAGCAAAGCAGCACAACACGGTTGCTCCTCTCCTTGACTTTCTGCTGGAACTGAGAAGGTGCAAAGTGGAGCTGTGGGGAGAGAGAAGCCCGCGTGGGAGAAGATAACCTCACATTAGGATCAGTAAAGGGCATCTGCCAACTGCTGTCCAGGGATTTCCAGGTGGGATTTGGGGCAGATAAGGAGGGCAGGGAGCAGCATTGCTGGCCCAGGAAGCAAGCCAGGTTTAGTGCATATAGCACACTGGACAGCAGGGCAGGTGGAGAGGGATGAGCAGGCACAGAAATGACTGCTTGAGTAGATGAACTGGATAACCAGGAAACAGAATTTGAGTCACATTGCTTTCTTACACTCACAATCCTAGGCTGGGTCTTCTCTTTGCCTTCAGACCTCTCATTTGAACAGCTATTTATCCTTTGGGCTGGGGGCATGCCTCCCCCCTCTTTTTTAATTCCAGGACCAGATGCCTTGTTCTCCCCTCCTGTGACATTTCCCCAGGCAGCACTGCTGCAGCATTACTTTCTGTTCTAGCTTTCATTTCCTACAAAACACCCACTCTGGGCAGTTTATTTTTCCACTTTGAATAACTCCTCAGCACAAACCTATGCACACATCAGCCTACGGACAGCCTACCTGCTACCAGGGAGAAGAGGGGACTTCCAACGTGCCCTCACAGCTTTGGAACACAGTTCCTTTTCACCATGCCTGCTCTAGGAAGCCTTGCTCCAGAAAGTCACTTTAGCATTGTTGGTCTTTGCCAATGCCGTTGGCTCCAAAAGGATCAAAGAGGGTTATACCTCTTTGCTGTCTCCTGCCATGGGAGGTGCACAGCTGATGCTGACTCCCCCTTTTCCTAGTCTTGCTGGGCACACTGTGAGCTCTGTCTGCCCAGAATCTGTGGTGTGGTCCTTCCCTCAGCACATGCATCACCAGGGTAAGTTGCCGGTTTGATCAAAGTACGCGCAGAGGTAAGGAGAGGGCAAGGACTAGGGCAAACAAGTGCCTGAGACAACGTTTGATCCTGCCCACCTGGCTCTCGGCAGCACCAACCTCAATACAGTGCTGGTGCTCTGTGTGGCTTTTTTTGGTTGAAATTGTTAGACAGTTTCTGCCTTCAGTGCCTCTGAAATATAGTTTTTGAGATAACAGGAAGAGATAAACACACAACTGAGATGCTAGCTGCATAGTAGTGCTCATTGTTTGCATTTCCCATGTGCTTTCTCTGCCTACATAACAACAGCAGGCAAGCGTTTCAGGTTGCTGCCTGGCCTCCCACACAAATAACTTCTTTCATTTCCAGCCCTTCTGGGTGGCATGTGGCAGGTGAGCAAGCGTGGTGAAAAGGCAGGGGGTCTGTGCGTAGAGATGTGCGGGGCATGGGCGCTTCTGGCAGCTGGAGGGGAACAGCTCTGAAACAAAACCGTCTGCAAGCATCTCAAAACTGCATTTCTGTGCTTTACTGCTCCCTGGCTGAGCACCAGTGAAATAGGGACAGGACATGCTGGCGCATTAGGACAAGTAGCCCTGTAAGAGTCATGCTGCTGTTAGCAGCTAGAGTCAGACAAACCCCTTTTCCTCTATCAAGAGCAAGGTGAGTTTTCCCATGAAGAATGGAAATGAAATAAAGGGGTGCTTGTTTGCCCATGAATTCCTATGTAGGGGTGCCATGGTCTCCAGTTTTTATTTCATAAAACACACATGCACCTTACTTGCTTCCATGATGGGCTCTTCCCATTTGGCTGGGTGCCCCAGAAACCCCTGTGTTTGTGGGTAGGTTCTCTGGAGGGTCCTGCTGGGGAGAAGCTCACTAAGCTCCCTGCCTGGAAAGGAGCTCTGTGTCAGAGGCCGGTGGGCTGGGGACTGGTCCTGCTCTGCTCTTGCTTCTGACCCCTCATCTCACCCTTGATGATGTGTCCTGTCCCTTAGTGGCTGTCCCTGCCCTGAGCACTAGGCAGATGGCAAACTTGGGAGAGCAAGGATGGGCTGTAGGCTTGGGATACTCCTGTGATGCTTCTGTTCATATTCCTGCTGGGGACAGGGTCCTGATTCCTCCTCTTGGCTAAGGAGGGAGTATTGTAGGTATTGGCTTATGCTGGCATCACTGTTTTATTCCATTTCTACTTTCCTGGAGGTTTTACAGCTGTTAAATGCGCTACCCGAGGGAGCTGTGTCTCTAGCAATGGCTGTAGAATTTCCAGCTGTGTGAATGGGTGTAGAGCCGACAGACTGTACAACACAAGGGTGATCGCAGGGCCTACGTGCTACAGGCACAATGGTCACTGTAACTAGCCAAAACTTCAATTTTAGTTGGCTTCAGTGCGATTTCAGTAGCCAGGGCCAGTGTGAGTGAGTGAATGTGAATGAGGATGTGGTTCCTATTGCAGGGGAAATGCCTCTATCTCAAAGCCCAAACTCAACCAGCAATACCTCCAGCATGCTTTTGCTGAGCTTCCAGTTTCTATAGACTCTATTTTTCTTTTAGTCATTTAAAAAAAGACAAGCTTAGCCAAAAGATAGCCACTGCAAAAGAGGAACCGCATGACATCGTTTTTTTAAAAAAGCATTGACAGGAAGGAAGCATGTCTGCACAGCAAGCAACTTGTAGGAACCTTCATCCCTCTAGTGGAAATCAAATACTGAGAGTTGGCAGAGTTTCTGAGAATCTAAAGTCTTCCAAAGAAAGGTCTGTTTAATAAGCAAAATAAACAAAAATATGTAATGAAAGAAAAAGTGGAAATAAATGGTGTTCCCACCCTCTTTCTTTATCAGACAACAAATCTTGCCTAGAAGTCCAGGCTGCACATGGGCTGCCTAGTCTCATGCTGCTGAGAACAGCAAATGTGTCCCTGTCTATTGCTGCCAAAGCATACTCTCTTATCTCTTTCTTGTTGATCTCACCCTTCCTCCTTGGCATCCCTGTACCACAAGGTCAGCTTGTCTGGGATATGTTATAGGGAAAAGAGGCTGGGTATATTTGCCTCTGAATATCAAATGTTACCTGCTGCAGACCTCACCGTTGATGTTGGAAACATCAAGAAAACTGGGCCAGCCTTAGAAAAAAACAACAAACTGCAGCTCAGAAGAGTCACAAATGGTGTCAGGGTTAGAGGGGATGTTGACCAGTGTGGAGAGGCATTTCAAGATGGCAGCTGCAGAAGAAGTAGCTGTGAACCTCCTTTCTCTCAAAGCATCTGTGCTAGAGAAGAACATCTGTGACAGAGCATCTAAGGCAAATACAGGCGTGATTTCTTATCTAGAGATGAAAAACTGCACCACTACTGGAGGGCACCAAAGCAGCTGTCTCAACATATGTACACATGTGTTAAGCAGTGAGAACTGTTGGTCCTCTTCCCCTCCTGAAGCTTTGAAGGACACGTCCTTCCGAAGCCTTAATAAGAAAAAGTGCAGAAGAATAGTTTACAGGCCTGTATTAATCAGACGGGAAGCAAAAGCTCTGATTTTCCTAGGTATAAAATGAAGATGCTTCATCCTTTTGGGAAAAAAAATGTTGTAGGAAGGTAGGATGAAGGTAGTGATACAGACAATACTTCTCTGTGGGACAGGTGAGGCTTAGCCCAGCACTGCAGACTGGACTGCAGGCAGTAATACCCTGTAGGCTGGGTCTGGGGACACAGCTGCCTGGCCATGACACTCTTGGTTCCTCTATCACATGAGACTTGGCTGCTCTGCTCCTTCTCCCTGCTCAGTGTCGTGTAGGTGTGTGAAGAGCAAGTGGATGATGTCATTGGGCAGTTGTGCCTTGGAAGCAGAAATTTGTCTCCAAGTGGTGTGGTTCTGAGATCTCTGCCATGAGTCTCTTGGCAGCTCTGGCAAGCTGAACACCTAGTTACTGACACTACAAGGTCAGCCTTTAGTCAGGTAGAACCAATCCAGAGTGGGCCAGGATGCCCCATCTAAAACATGCCACTGAAGATGTTTCCTGTGGGGACTTGTGTGCATGAAACAAGTGAATTTTGTGCTGTCCCTGTTTTATAACCAAAGCTGGTCCTTTTCAGTGATCCTGGGCTAAAGTCTCTACCTCAGGTGGTGACCAGCATGGCAAGAAGAAGGAAAACAAAGCTGGACCCATGCTAGAGGGGCAGCTTGCCCATTACTCCTTGGGGATGTGACGGCTGCTTGACCTCACTGGATGAGATGGGAAATTCGTGTGCTGGTCCTACAATGATGGCAACAGTTATGGATGTTTTATTATATGACCAGGTGGTCAAGAAGGCCAATGGCATCCTGGCTTGTATCAGAAACGGCGTGACCAGCAGGTCCAGGGAGGTTATTCTCCTTCTGTACTTGACACTGGTGAGACCGCTCCTTGAATACTGTGTTCAGTTCTGAGCCCCTCAGCACAAGAAGGATGTTGAGGCAATGGAGTGTCCAGAGAAGAGCAATGAAGCTGGTGAAGGGGCTGGAGAACAGGCCCTATGAGGAATGGCTGAGAGAGTTGGGGTTGTTTAGCCTGGAGAAGAGGAGGCTGAGAGGAGACCTCATTGCTCTCTACAACCACCCGAAAGGAGGTTGTGGAGAGGAGGGAGCTGGCCTCTTCTCCCAAGTGACAGGGGACAGGACGAGAGGGAATGGCCTCAAGCTCCACCAGGGGAGATTTAGGCTAGAGATCAGGAGGAAGTTTTTCACAGAAAGGGTCATTGGGCATTGGAACAGGCTGCCCAGGGAGGTGGTTGATTCACCTTCCCTGGAGGTGTTTAAGGGACGGGTGGATGAGGTGCTGAGGGGCATGGTTTAATGATTGATAGGAATAGGTGGACTCGATGATCTGATGGGTCTTTCCAACCTGGCAATTCTATGATTCTATGAAGCACAGTATGTGTAAGCTGGCTACTGGTGAGCACTTCTGGGCAGGCAAAGCAGTTTACATCACAGAACTGCCTAGCCATTCTTGTACAAAGCCCTGTCATGCAGGATTTGGCCCAAGTCCTTTGTGCAACTGTGCTATCAGCTATCTTCAGGGACAAGAAGTGGAGGCAGCAGGTGCCCTTCCTGCAGAAGCCTGCTTGGTGCTGCTGTGAGCACGATGTACAGAAGATCAAGGTGGTGCTGTCACCTAGTGGGACAACTATAGCACAGCCCGACCATGGCTCTGTGCCCTTCCTCCCATGCCTCCTTTGTGCTAATTTACATCCAGACTAATAGGCATGGGAGTATTTTGGGGCCAGAAGGCTTTCCCCTAGAATAGGCAGTGGAAAAGCTGTTATTGTTACAGGCTTCATACACAGTATTTATCAGGCTTGTGTTACATAGTCTAGGCTTAAAGGGAGATTATCCAAATATGTGAACTCAACTAGCCCTTACGTGCCACCTCCAACAGAGTGTATTCTGTGCCTGTAAAAGAGAGCAGCCCAATGCACAAATAGAATAATGGTTAATTATCCATTAGTTTGGATCTCATTTTGCATGTAAGGAAATCTGAATGGTCAAAGCTAGACACTTCTCTTAAACACTTGTTTTCCTTTATTTGTATTCAAAACACATCATCAATCCCTACTTTCTGTTTGTGAACCAGTTCAAGTTTTGGTTCCTCTTGCAGCTGCTCAGACACATCCTGCCACTTACACAACATGTGGCAAAGCTCGTTGTTGGCTGCCCTGAATTTTTCCAGGTACGTTGATATGACTTGTCTTCTGGAAGACAGAAAACAATGTCAGAGTCTCAGTGTTCGGGGTGTGTTCAAGACTGTGTCAACGAAAGGACAGAGGTGGGAGTAGGGCCTTGCAGCTCATCTTACATCCTTCCCAGCCTCTAATTGTTTTGTCCGGTAAGTGCCTCCTTGTTCCTCACTCAGCAGAAGGAGTGCTGGAAAATCTGATGCTGCTAATTCTGGTGGAGGAACTGGAACTTGAATCACAGCCCAGGTGGGGGACAACACGGAACTGAAACCTGTCTCCCAAATGCACAGCATTGGTGTGTTTTTGTTTTTAAAGATGCAGGGATTTCTTAACTGTGTTTTAAATAGAACCATAGAACAGTCCTGGTTGGAGGGAGCCTCAGAGATCTTCTGGTCCAATATTTCATGTGAAAGAGAGCCTAGACAGGATTATCTGACACCCTGTCCATTTGTCTTGAAAAACTCAAGCAATAGCAACTCTACCATGTCCCTGGGGAGTTTGTGCCAGGGTTTGATTGTTCTCACTGTAAGAAATTTGTTTCTTACATCAAGATGAAACCGCTCCAGGTGCAATTTGTATCCATTGCCCCTTGTCCTCTCTATGTGGTTTAGATCGAAATCCTTCATCTTTCTATCTCTGAAACATTTCTGTTCATGTATGGAGAGCTATCTTGGCTGGAGTCCTGAACAAAACACAGTTGTGAAGGTATGTGTCCCTGTTGCTCTCCATTCATACAGTCCTGCTCTACCTTTCCTCCCTACCCTTCTCCTAGCCTTTTGCAGGACGGGCATTAACCTGCAGGTTGCATCTGCTTAAGTACAGTAAGCGGTTGGTTTCTAAAGGACTCCTAGCTTAATTTCTCTTATCCTTTCCTGCTGTGTAAAGCACTCCTTGCCCCTGCTTAACTATTCCACCTCACAGTGTTAACTATAGTGGCTGCAGTAGCTCAGCGGCGCAGAGCGGTGAGCAGATCAAGGTCCTGGAGGGACATCCTTTCCCCACAGGGGGATGATACGAGAGTCGGAGAAGGGCGTGGAAATCAAAGCCCCAAACACATTTGATCACAGAAGACTGGTTTTGGTGGAAGCTGCCAAAATGTGACTGTGCTGTACCAAACAGGGCAGAGAGACCGAGCCAGAAACATCCCAATCCGAGGAGAAACCCAGCGAGGCCAGAAGGGGGCACCTGAAAACAACTGTTTTGAGCACGGCTGTGCCTGCTCTTGAGCTCTTCCCTCTGCTTTTTCTACTTTTTGTTCCCGCTTCCCCCTCCGCCCCCACCTCCCCTTCCTTTGCACAAACCCTCAGAGCCGTTTTCATCTTCCTGGGAATTTGCTGCTTTGTGGACAGCACAAAGCCCTGCTCGGTGTGGGCAGCAGCAGGCAGCGCCTCTCCCACCTGCATCCAGCCACCTCTCCCCTCCCCTGTTGCCCTAAATTCTCTCCTGTACTCCACAAACACGCCCATGCCCGAGCCCAGAGATATGCTCGTCTACAAAACACAGGGGCACATGCAAGTGTATTGTAACCATACAGCAATTCAAGGGCCAAAACTACATGTGCCTCTTTTTTTTTTCCTGGAAAGCTCCCTGAAACACACAGATTTCAGTAAAACTGCACCTGTGTTCAAAGCAGAGTGAGGCTTGGAAGAAGGAACAAAACACCCCACCTCAGCAAGCAAGATTGTCAAGCCAAAAGCAGTGCTGGACTTGGCTGTCTTTTTGAGATGCCACTGCATGCTGGCGCTCTTTGTACTAATACTGAATGAATGTTGCTCCTTGAAGAGCCTGGTTTTCTGAAGGCTGAAAACACTGAACCACAGATCTTGCACATGAGACCTCAAATCAAAGGTATTGGGCCTGAGAAATACACAGAACTCAGCTGTGCTAAGGGGTGGCCAGGGGCAACACCAGTATCAGCCAGATTATAAAGATCCTGGGGTTTGTTCAGAGTGAATTTTGATGTATGAAATGACAACGCGGCATCCCTGCCACGCTTCCCCTCTGGGAGTGCGAGCATCCCATGGCCTTCCCACTCTTATGTGCACAGAGATGCACTCTTTTTGCCACCAGCTCCCAAATATGCACTGTTTCCTTCTCATGGGTGCTTGTGGATTCAAGTATAAAATCTCTACCAACAAATGATTTTTACATGCCCTGCTGCATGGCTTTGCTGTACACCCTTATGCCCTTATTGCATCAGTTCCCTGCAACTCCCTTCCTAAGGTGAGCATCCTGCTCTCTTAGCCAACACACGCACACAATAAACATTTCATGTTCTTTAGCTGTGCTGAGATAACCCACATATAACTCACACTTCGAGTATATCTCTGCTTTTCAAACATAGAGACATTGATTGCTCTGTAATAAATTCATTATACAGCCTGTGTATATACTGGTACCTTTCCCACATAGCCCATAGAAATTCAAGTGTAAACTCATTTTCTTTGCAAAGACACACATGCACTTCCCTTTCTCTGGAACTGACAAGCCTTTGTTATTAGGCTGTCTCTGCTCTTCTGGTTTTTCTTTCCCTTCCCTTGTTTCTAACTCGGTTTTCCCTAATGCCTGTCTTTCCTGCTTGTTCAGGCTGTCAACTAAGCTGCAAGGTGCTGCAGATGAGCCGCTTGAAACCACATTTGTCCATGGCCTTTTCCTGGGGGGACAGGTGGTTTGTTAAAATGGGCTCCATGCGTGCTCTCTCAGCGAATCCTTCTCTACCCCATTTTAAGAGTATGAAATGCAACGTTTTGATGAAGCAGTTTTCCCAGTGGGACACTTTGTGCTACAAGGTTGAAGGGCTGGAATCCTCCCCAGGGAGGTGCAGTATCTCTTTCATTGCAGTTGCTAGAGCAAAAGCTGACAACTGCTGTTGCAAACACCCTGCTTTTGCCAGGATAGGCTGTGTCCAGCCTGCCCAGGGCCACCCACACACCTTGGCTTTGGCCAATGCGGTGTTGCCCGATCGCTTTAACAGGTGAGTTGCTCATCTGCTGGAGTTGAGGGAGCAGTAGAAAGCAGGGGTGAAACGAAGGGGTAGATGAGTAATACAGGCTCTTGGGCAGCCAGGAGTGGAGTTTCAGGGTGGCTTGCTGGCAGCAGCAAAGTCTTGCAGCTTTTGAGAGAGGACAACTCATGATAGGGGGTCCCTGTTGCTGGAGGAGGGGCAGGCAGTCAGGCTGTGCTGCCCTACACCATCAGGGAAGGGCAGGTGGTGAGGTTTTCCCCTCATCCCCATGCTAAGAACTCAGCACTGCTCTCTGACCATTCCTAGGGAGGTTTCTTACACCTTGCTGCTGCCTGCTCTGTCCAGACATCTCAAGATGTAGGCTTACAGGGGCTTTGCAAGTGGCAAGCTGCCACTGCCACTGTCCCTGCCCTGGATTTCCAGCCCCTGGAGCAGGGCAAGGCCTGTGCCCTGGGGAAAAGACTTTGGCTCCAGTCAGATTGCAAGTGCTTTCTCAGCTGTGTTGTGTATTTAAATAACAGCTTCCTGCTGCTCAGAGGGAGTTTACCTGGGCTGAAAGATTGGGTCTGTAGAGAGGCCAGGGGTGGCGCTAGGAGGTACTTTTTGGCTCTGTGGTGCAGAAACCAGTTTCTTAACTCTCACACCTGAACAGTGTTCTGACCTGGTGCTAAGGTGGCAGACGTGCAGCAAAGAAACTGTGCTGAGCATCTGTCTCTCTTGTCTGTCTATATTAACTCCAAATGCATCCATGTATTGTGGGAGGCTTTGCTGAAGCAGGATGAATGGATGACAACTCAGCTGAAAGGGCTGCGGTGTGGCACGGTGCAATGTACTGTGGGAGGGAGCCCTGCTTTTAAGGATGCCTTTGGCTCTACTAGGAAAGGCTCAGTCATGCTCTATGGTGCCCCTGAGGGTGGCAGCACCTTGCTGTGAAGAGCGTTGAGGCCTTAAGGATGACACTTGGTAAGCAGTCCCTTGGATGAAATACATTCAAAGACATCTCAGTAAGGAACTGGCCTCCACTGCCTTGTCCCAACAATGCTGTGCTAGTCGCCCCCTTGATGCTGAACCCATTTTCCTTCCCTGCTGGTCTTGACCTGCTGGGTCTCTCACTGGGGTTAGAATATTAAACTAGTTGTGTGCTCTTCACTTTTTTTCTCTTTGTTATTTATTCTTTTCTGTTCAGGCAGGCACGTCCAGCAGATGTACTGCCTGTCTTGCGTGGTCTTCTCAGGACAGCCCACCTCTTTACACCAGTGACACCGGTGCTACTTCCATTCCCTTCCCCCTTTGCATCCCTTCACTGGAACCTTTTGGTGAGTCACAACAGTTATATTTATGTCTAACAGAGCCAGGCTTTGTGTGAGTTGTTTTATTTTTCAGCAAACTCTCATCTGCTCAGTCATGGGATGGCAGTTGGTGCTGCTATGGTGGGGAGCATCTCCAGCTTGTTTTGCTCTGTCACTCCATTTGCTTCTTGCACAGGGTTCCCAGCCAAATGAAAGACAGAAGCCAAATGTATCTTGTGTAGAGCAATGTCTCTGGCTCCCCACCTCCTGCAGCTTGCTGACCTGGAGACCTCTGGACATAAACAGAAAGCAGTGTTAGTGGAAAACTGGTGCAGCCCCCAGAAGGTCCTTAAGAAACATGTGAGCCTGGATGGAGCCAGCTGTTCTGTGTGGGAAGGCAAGAGGTTAGCCCAGATGCCACAGAGGAGAAAGGCGAGCCAGAGCTGGAGCACATTATTTGTCTTGTGGACAAGAAAATGAGTGGCCTGGGCTGGATGTGGAGTGAATGGCACTCAGACATGTTTTGAGGAGTGATCTCCCAGGTAAGTTGAAAAAGCCATAGATGTGAGCTCTTGTGAAAAAAATATTGGAAACCCCACAGCCTCAGGAAGCTGATAGTGCATTGTATTTCTATTTGTAACTATTAATTGGGCCTTTGCACGAGCTTACTGCAGTCTTATCTTTACAGGGAAAGGCACAAACCCAGTAAGGGGACAGTCACATGAGCTGTCTGGTGCACATTTCCTCCATTTGCTTCTGGACTGACTTCATGCGATAGAAAGCATCCAGAGCATCCAACAAAAGAAAAATCTCTCTTGAATTCAATTACAATTCAGGTTGCAAATGTTATTTCAAACATAATCTGTGATCTAGGGTCTGGGGTGGACATGGCTATGGATGCTATGAACTGTGTGTGTTAACCAGGGTGATTTGTTGGTGCTAATGGGGAAGCCACAGCATTTTAGACTTATAAAATCCACTTGGGCTCTGCGTGTGTGTGCTGGGAGTAGTTTGGATTCACACTGAAAGCCCTCCCTCATAGCACTGCCATGGATTCGAGACTCAAAGCGGAGGGTGAGGCAGCATCCTCTTTGTGAAGTGAGTTGAAATGGTTCATATTTCCTTCAGAAGTTTCTGAGGGACCAGCCACATTAACACAGCTGCAGCTGTGTCTCCACAGGGATGTTGTTTTTTTCAAGCTGAAACCAGGAACATTTCTTTCAAAAATGCACTGAGGATAAAAGTAATTATGCTGGAAGGACCAGTGTTGTTGCTTGAGTGGTGCTTTGGCTCAGACCTCTTCCCTCAAAACTGGAGAACTGTAGGATCAAAGCTTAATTTAGGCTGGATGGGACCCCCTGGAGACCATCTAGTTCAAACCCCAGTAGACCCCCAAATGAAGCTGGTAGATGGTGAGGTATTGTTGTATTGCTGAGTAGAGAAACTCTGGAAATAAATCTTGGCTTATTGGGATTCAGCAGGACTTTTATGGTAATGTAACAGGGATGAGAATTTGGGCTTGACTGTGGATTGCATCCAGCCTCTTGGATGCACATGTCACCCTCCAGAAGGGTGGTGGTGCTGGTCCAAGCATGATTCCTGACTTCATTGTGGATAACACTGCTGTCTTCGCCATTCTGTGCTGTATCACAGCATCCGTGCATCACAGTTGTGTGCTCCTTACTTTGGCTCAGTAAATAATTTCTTCTTTTGCCTTCTGCAGTGACCGTATGTCAGTGCAGTGAAGGAAGAATAAGGGCTGTGTATGATTTGCTGCTTTGACCCCCTTGATGAAAGGATGTTAGGAACATGGTGTGTGGAGCAGGCACTCATGGACCCTGAAAACAGCTGGGAGGAAGCCACCTTTGATATCGCACAACTTCATGTGGGTTGTGGTTTTGCCCTGCTGCTCCTGCTCCCTTCTCCCAGTGGTGTTCGGTGCAGCTCTTCTCCCTTTTGCAGTCAGGGGAAGAAAGGAAGGTGCTTAGAAACCTGCTTGCTAACTAGAAGTGGTTACCCTACCCTTCGCTGGAGGTGTATCATGTCACACACAAGGTTAATGTGCTCAGCTTTTCTGCTCCCTGGGTCTCTGAGCATGTGCTCTCGGCAGCCCCACACCCTTCCCCAGACCTCCCAGGTTTGCATGACTTTGCAACTATGCTTCTTGCTACTGGTTGCTCTGGATGTACAAAGAGAACAAATATTGGATGTTATTTAGCACTTCAGTCAGGTCGTGCTGCAGCCAGGAAGTGCAGTTGTTCATAATGGAGAACATATGGGATCTCACGCAAACACCCTCACTCTGTCCATCCTTGTTTCCCTGCCTGTATAAGGGAAATAATAATTCAGAACCTCAAAGAAGAGCTGTGGGTCTTGCTTAACAAATCATGATTTGCAAAATGCTAACAGCCCTTCATCCAGAAGGCGTAGCCAGAGGGTGCAGTGTTTTTAATCACAGAAGCATTGCCAGTCTGTCTCCTTCTCTTGCTCTGGATAGAAATGAGATGCTAGGTGGCCTGTTTGAATGGCTCCCACTGAGCATGGGGAGCTCAGTGGCCCTTGACCACAGGGAGATCTCTGGGGATCATGCTGCATAGGATGGGGTCATCGCAGTGGAGTTACCAGCCCATGTTCAGCTGCACGATGTCTACACCACAGCCCTTGTGCCAACAGTACCTGAGGGGAGATCAGTCCCACGTGGTGGGTGGAGATGTTGGATAGTTTCTCTGGCCCTGTTGTCCTTATAGCCATCTGGGTTTATTTCTCATTGCTTGCATGGAAAATGGGTACCTTCCCATGCAGCCATCCTTGCACATGTGTGCTCTACAGCAAATGCTGACTCCAAGAGCAGTAGCCCTGGAAAAGTCCCCACAGATAACAATATCTCCCCAGATAGAAAAATAAAGTAAAGGTCAAGGGACTATTTATTTGTTTTTAATTCCTTCACCTCCTTTTCTGTAAGTAAAGCTTTTTGTTTTGCTTTCAAGGAAAGCACTACATATCTTTATCTTAGGGCTGGTTTTAAAATATCATTTTCCTTTTCTGTACTGACTGTTCTGTGGCAAATGAAAGCAACAGTCCTTATAGAAGAGAGCTGACTAAGGCAGAAACCCTTGCCCTTCCTCCTCCTCATTCAGCACTGCATCCTTTCTCCTTCCCTCTCTCACTTTTGGAACTGGTTTCTAGAGGAGGAGCACATCAGCTCTGTTCTGTCTCATCACTGACAGCCTCTGACGCACATATGTACACACACACTTCCCTCACCCTAGGCTGGTAGATATTTTATTGGTCTGTTTTCTTCTGCTGGGAGAAACACAGTGATGTAATGAGCTTGAGGCTCAAGACCTTTCAAAATCAGAATTTTGGGCTCCTGTAACACAGGAGATCCTCTCCAGTCTTCCGTGGTAGGAGTCGTAAGAAGCCCTCCTGGTGCCCAAAGACACATCAGAAGCAGGGTGGTTGAGCTGCACTCTGACCAGCAGTGTTTCCGTTTGTTCAAGGCAAGACCCTGACTCTTAGCAGCTCAGTGTGGCCTGAAAACCTGGAAGTATGAGCTTGCAGTATGAAGAAATTGTCCCTGAAAACCCAGCTGCTGCTACCTGGCCAGAGAAACCAAACTGCTGGGAGAGCTCACTGGTCCAACAGTGTGAAAGAGGGTCCCTGGCATTCACCTCCCAAGAGGTACGGCACCAGCACTGTTGCCAGGCCAGGGACTCATCCTGGCAATCCTGCCCGGTAGATGGTGAAAATCTGTCAAAGCTGAGATGCAATGAGTAAACCAACTTGCCAGTAAATGAAGTGGCATTTTTCCAGAGAAATTTTCACTCAGCAGAAACTATACAGCTGCATCTGATATGGACTCTGTAAATGGCCATTAGCCTGTTGCGGATGAGAGCAATATAATTGAATTTAAGGAAAAGGCTTAGGAGGGAATAAACTAGTTCTTTTGCATAGTTTCCCAGAACCTATTTTTTTTTCTCAAGTTGATAGCTGAAAATGTCGAAAGGTTGCAGTTAATACACAGAGACAAAAATAAGAACCAAGGGAGGGCAAATGAGAAAGAAAACTAGGAATGTCCATCTTCACTCAAGCTGGGCGTATGTAGCAATAAACGTTCACAAAATGTGCTTGTGAATAAAACATGCAGCCTGTCTTCCTTAGCGATTGTGACCCATTTTATTCCCAAACACTCTGTTGAAAAAAAAAATTTCTACCCACAAAGATGTTCACAAAAGCAGGCTATCTTTTAGAGTAATGTGAATAAATATAATTGAATGCTCGGGCTGGCGTTATTCTCGAAGCTGTTTTGAAGAGCCCTATCAGTTGCATAATAGGCTTGTGGAACAATTCAACATGATTGCAAATAACTTGCGATGAGGAGAGGATGTTTCTCCTGCCTATGAAGCACAGTGCCTAGCTAGAAGCAATACAGGATGACTTACATGACCAATGGCATAATGTAAACGGTGAATGAGGAGTAGGATATTTTCAGCAAAAGGAACCCAACTAAGCCATATGTTAAAATGCCTTCACACAAACTGCTTGTCACAGCCATCCAAAACACAATCCCATCTGTAAGTAGACAGGCTGCTGGCTGATAATTCGGGGACAGATAACAGGGCTGTGCTTGTCGGAGTAGTTATCTGCAGCAAGCAATTTGATCAGCTTTAATCATATGTGACAGCAATGTGAAGTGTAAAGTTGTGGTCAATCAGTTTGAATTAATCCTTCCATCAATGTCACTGAACTGAAGATCAGGGTAAGTTGGGGCTATTTTCTCTCTTAGCCAGTTGCCAAGAGGAACTTTTCTCTCTGCTTGCTGATATCCCCACTTTTCCTGCACTGTCCTACATTCCTCTTCATGAACCTTCCACATCCACAGTATCAAGGCAGAAATGGAAAAGAGTTATTGGTTCACACCGAGTCCATTCACCTCTGGCTGTTGCAAAATTCTCTCTGGTGGGTTTTTCATTTTTTTCCATGAGTAGCAGTGAGTTGCTTTTTGTATGCCCAAAAGGCCTGGGCTTTCCCGGCGTCTCCCGGATGGCTATTACACATTAAACTATAATTGCACCATCAGGGAGTTTTCTTTTCTGATGCTCTGCCAACATGCTCCCTTCGAAAAAAAATTATATCTATCGAGGTTAGCAGCTCGGGCAGGAAATAATCCAGACAAATGGAGACTGCCCCAACTTTGGGCCAATTAATCTGAAACAGATCTCCAATGAGAGGGTGATAGTGGAAATGCTGAATGAGATCTGTGGGGAGTGGACGGCAATATAGCTGGGCTGTAAACTTGCAATTCAGTTGCTGGCAGCAGCACTCAACGATTACGGGCTGGGGAGAGGGCAGGGGAGGATTCTCCTGCACTGGGCAAGGGATGATCTGTTTGTGGGCAGCACCTACAATGCTGTGCACTTCAGGCATCCCAAGGCCAGCTCCGTATTGGCAAACGGCTCTTAGTTTCTAGAGGGAACGGCCAGCGAAGCTGCTAGGCTAGAATAGCATTCTGGTGGAAATAACCTGTTGGTAAAGCACAGGAGAAAGGTCTGTGTTGCTCAGACCCCAGCCCAGGAAAATGTTTTCTGTGCAGCACAGCCCAGGCTAAAGGGCTTCCCTGTGCAGGGGCCAGGTCTTGGTAATGCAGAGAGCATTCATGGAAAATTGAGAACTGCACTTTTTTGGGTAGAAATGCTTGTAGAAAGCTGGACGGCTGCCTGGGTGGGGCAGAGTCGTTCCTCCACTCTGGAAACTCAGCAGAGTCTGCTCCCACTGGCAATGCCTGGCAACCCCCTGGCAGGATGATAAATTAAGAAAACATGAAATAACATAAAGTATGGCAAAGCAGAGAGGAAAAAAACATGTATTTAATTTTCTTTACTCTATTTACAAGGATTTGAGTCTTTGGCTTAAAAAGGTATGGAAAATTGTTCCGAATGCTTCATTTTGGCAATACTGAAATGAAATCTTTTTTTGGCTGCCTGAACAGTTGGTTGGTGTCCTGTCCCTGTCCCCACCCCCCTTTTAAAAAAATATTTCTTTTTACTTGAACAGCTATGGAGGCAGTGATGAGCCCAAGAGGGTTTTGGTGCCATCAAATCTGAATCTGTGTTGTAAAAAGCATTATGAGTTGTATTGAGGTGCGCTGTCAGCCCATCACCAGCAGGAAAGAGAGGGCTGTGGCATGGCTTTCTCCAGGGAGTTCTATGAAGTCTGTGATAAGTAGTAATCTGATGAACGTTAACCAGCGGGGGAGGAATGTGCCTAGGAAAAGTTTGATAGTGAGGCCTAATAGTAAGATTACCCTGAAATTATGAATGCCTTTGTACTACATATTGATTTGGGAGGAAAAAAAAAAGTTTTCACTCATGCTCTCTCTCTCTCCTGTGTGATTTGTAGTTAGAATGCAAATAACACAGTATCTATAAATCCTCACAGAAGCTTTTATTCCATTCCTTATTCTACCTTAGGAAAAAATCTCAGAGTAACAGCAAACCTTAGACAAAAACACCGAGGAATGGGTTACACGCAATATTTTAATGTAGGTTTTAGTCCTGCTAGTTTTGCTAATTAATAATTAATTGGCTGCAGCAGGGAGGTCTGCAAGAGCTGTGGTTAATAGCCACTTTCTGTCAGGATACAACTAAAAAGCCCCAAACGCCTTCCTTTTATGAAATACATAGCTGAAATGATAGGAGCTGTGATCCAAATTGCAAGCAGTACAAAAGATGGGTCAGGTGTGTGAGCTATGAGAGGAGAGGTGTGACCAGAGAAGAGAGGAAATGAGTGTAAGTACCAGAGCGCAGAGTGAGGGAGGGAGCTGTATATTTTTGTGCAGAAAAACCACAAAAAATATCATAGAAGTGATAAAGGAGAATTAAAGCAAACATCAAAGAAGGGCTAGCATCACCACTTAAGAGAGTTTTAGGGGAAACCTGAAATAGTGAACTGGAAATCTCTCCTTTGTTTCCCTTCTGTGTTTAGGAACACAGGATTTACGTTTCTTGCATGCTCAGTTCTTCTTCCAAGGAGACAGACATCCCCTGTAAGTGGCTCACTGCATGACCTGCTGCAGGACAGGCAGGCTACGAAGGTATGGCAGAGGGGTGGGTGCTGAGGGGCAGTCGGGACAGTCATTTTCTCTGTAACCCTCTGCTCCCTAGTTGCTCAAAATGTTCATCTTCCAAGCAATGTTGATTATTCCACCCTGGGTCTCTATGGGAAAGTTGCTTTTTAAAATTTTTTTTTTCTGGAAAATGGGAAGGAATGTAGTTTGATCAATTATTAGGAAGAAAGGATGTTCCTAGTAGACTTTTGGCCAAATCTTGGGAGAATGAAAGGCTAAAATGAAGCAGGGAAATAACCTGTGCTATAAAGAGCTCTCCTTTTGCTTGCAAAGTTGGCTTTCTTTTGAGCACATTTTGATTGCTTTAAAGTCATGTTCTGTGCATGCATGGTACTTTTTTTTTGTGTGGTTAAGCTCTAAAAATGAGCAGCTGAACAAGGCTTTGCAGTCTGCATGAGTGGCTGATTTCCCTGCACAGTGACAAGTCTGGTTAAATGTATCATGAGCTGTACAAAATGTGCTCAGAGCCCTGGTGTGAGTCCCTGCAAAGCCTGGAGAGGAGTGAAAGACCCTATACTGCAGCTCCTTGGTGCATGTTAGGCGCAAAGAGCGTGCTGCTGAAATGCTGTGCATGACAGCTGGGGAACATGCCCTTCTTTTAGGTTCAGGACCCTTGCAGCTGCTAGTAGTCTTGGAGGACTTCTCCTAGACCTTTCAGGGAAAATGAAGTAGACAGAGAGATATAAAAGCCAAAGTACTGGGAGATGGTAAAGCCTGTTGGATATTATGCTCTTTGGACAAACAGATGTCATGTCCGCAGCTACTTCTGGTAGGCAGCAGTGTTTCAGAGATCTGCAGAATGACACCCCTCTTTTCCTTCAGTTTTTCTTTAAAGACAAAAATAAAACAAGCCTTCCCCTTTTCACAAACTAGGGAAAACTGTAGAAATGGACACCAAGAGGAATGACTACCTCATCTGGCACGGGCAGCGGGATTTCTAGCTGAGCCAGATGGGGAGGCAGCTGTAGGGTACAAACCTGTGCCATGATGTGCTGCTGGGCTGAGGCTGCACCCAAGCACCTTGCTGTGTGTTGCCCATGTCCCCCGCTCCCTCTCGCCTTGCAGGGACATGGTGCCTGAGCCATCCCCATCTCTCTCTGTGCAAGTGCTGGTGTGTTAGCATCTGCCATAGGCATTAAATCCATTAGCCCTTGAGCACCCCACAGGCTCGTGGCTGCTGACCCCCAATAGGCTGCAGATTCATGCATGTGGCCATTGTCACCCCCTAGGCAAGGGGTCAGAAACGGCTGAAGCATAACATGGGTTCTTCTGGGTGCGGTAAGGCGGGGGATAGGCAGAAACAGGGGTGAAACCAGAGGGATGTGGGAGGAAATGAACCCATCCTGCTCTCGGGCTGTATGGAGAGGTGATCTGGTATGTGGAGTGGAGGTAGGTGCCCCAGTGGTGCCTCCTCAAGAGGCAGAGCGGGCTGCATCACCATTCTGGACCACTTGACCATTCTTTCCCTCCATAGCCCACTGCTTCTTCTACCATGGGAAGGGGAGCAGCATCCTCAGAGGGCTGGGTAGCACCTCGAGACCTTTAGGAGCTCAGTTTGGAGGCCTGTGTTCTGCTCTGCAGTCCTGGTCTGGCTGGAGAACAGGACTGATAACAGGAGCTGGTAGTGCTGTGTCTGGAATCCCATGGGATAGGAAACTTGGTCTGAACCAAAGGGCCCATTTAGCTTTGTGAATTATTGAGTGCTTTGTAACATGGAGGATCCAAGTGAGCCAACTGAGGTCAGGCAACCTGCGCTCCGCTTTTAGAAATGCTGCCTGACTGGGGCCAAAACATCCCTCCATCCCAGCAAAGCTGCGGTGTGCAGGCTGGAGCCCCCCGAAGTGAGGTGGGAACATGGGGGCCGACAGGAGGCAATGCCAGGGGTCTCACAGTGTGCCAAGCAGTGACAGTGAGGGAGGAGAGGATGAGCTCTCCCTCTGGGGTTGGGGAGAGCAGGCTGGGCAGTGAGCTGTGAGCCAGCTGCCAGTGCTTAATATTTATTAATGACTTGGAAAAGTAGGGGAAGCAGTGAAGCAGTGAGTTTTGCAGATGGTGTGAAATTATTTAGGTTAGAGAAGACTGTACAGGCACCCGGCGGGACTTACCCATGGTAGGCAAAGGGACAGGCGAAACTCACTGTTGACAAATATGTTGGAGAAGGCTGTGTGTGTGCTGCCACTGCCCCACTGGGTTCTCAATCGACCACAGCTGCTTGGGTGATGGCAGGGGGAGGCTGGGTGTCACCGCACACAGTTCAGTGGGAACATCTGCTCAGTCTGCAGCAGCCGTCTCAAAAGAGAACAAAATGGCTGGCTATATAAAGAACGGGATAAAAAAACCCATGCTGAAAATACCACCTTTCTGCTGTCTAAGCAGAGCAGGTGAATTATGGGCTGGAGTCACTTGCTTGTTGCACAAGTAGCATTGATGAAGAACAGGGAGCAAAAATGGGCAAGGAAAATGATGGATGCAAAGAGACTGAATTTACTGACTGCCTTGTTCCCAGCTATATAAGGAGGATTGTGGTGAGGTGTTTGAAAAACAATGACAAATCAGTTTAACCTCCTAAATAAGCCACAGTCAAAGAGACATCCATTGACACTGATGGACAAAATGACTAATGTGGGCAAAGGGACAGACTCTCCTAAGCCATGCATTATCAGCTCAGGGGATGAGATGGTACGATATATATCATGCAAGCCAAGAGTCTAGCATGATTCAGGGTAGGACAGGGCATGCAGGTGAATCACAAATGCAGGCAAGTTTTGTGTTGAGGTTAGGAGTTGGCATGGCAGGCACTGGGGTGCAGCTTCTAAGAGTTGCCCTTGAGAGCCCCTGCAGATTTTTCCTGAGGCACCCTTAGCAGCCACAGTGTGAAGGTGATGCTGAGCTGGGAGGGCAGGTGAGTGGCCCCTTCTGCAGTACGAGGCCAGCAGCCATAGCCACCTCTGACTTCCTCACAGAGGAGGACTGAGGTGATGAGTTGTGCCACCAACGTAGCTGGAGGAAAGAAGCGGACAACATTGAGGTTTACATCAAAAAGCTTGCTAATCCTTGCCTCTCCACCTACCTGTCAGCACCCAGGGCTGAGGTTCAGTCTCCCTGCTGTGGGGTAGCAGCATGTCTTTGCTTGGAACTTTCACTGTCTGTTGCAGATGTCTGTGGGATAAATGCAGCATGCAAAGGTTGGGCCTTAGATGCTAATAGTAAAAAATGTGAGTTTGAAATACAGCTTGTCTTGGAGATGCATATAATCTCAGTGCTGAAAAGGAGCTGTTTATCACCTAGGATGTTAAAGCACTGGGGCTGTAAACAGCTTTTAGTCCCCTGAACAGATCTTTTTCCCTCCTCCAGAGCAAGGCAAGGGGACTCATTGCTCATCATGGGCATTCACTTCACCACTTCATAAAATTCTTCTAGAGTGCTTAAATCACTCAAGCAAGACAAGCCTTTGCCTCCGATACGGTTAGGAAATGTGACCTAGTTAAGCCCAGCCGTTTTTGAGTGTGATGAAATGGAAGTGACTTGTGCTTGCTGAAATTTGACACCAGAAATAGGGCATTTGCTACTCTCCCAGTTAGGGGAGCCACCAAGTGCCCTGGTATGTATGTGGGTGAGTTGGTGGGTATGTGAGGTAGCACACTGCCCCAACAACCCCATCCCAGCACTCCTTATCTGCTGCCACCCTGACGGGTGCCTGGGACCCCCACAGCTCCAGCCATCCCTGTTCTGTGCCTCACTCTCCTCCATGAAATCCAATTAAAGGGTGAAATGAATTTCAGAGTTACTGCTAGGGGCCGGGAAATGTCCATTCACAGTTGGAGGGGTGGAGGGGAAGCCTGTCTGCTGGTGTCAGAGCAGCAAAGGACTGACTCGGGTCTTGTTTTAAGCCTAGCCCCATTGAAAATCTGCTGCTGTGGCTGCAAGGGAGCTATAAACGTACCATGCAATAACATTATCGCTTTGATGGATGTTGTAAAAGCTTTGAATGCTTTTTTTTCTTTTTTCTTTTTTTTTTTCTTTTACACTGTGGCCTTGTACCTTGCAGTCTCCCTTGCTGTAATGTGCTGGTTTCTTTTGTAACTCAAACCCTGCCCCCTCCCCTCTCCTGGTCTCTTTTAATGGGCAGAATATCTTTTGTTGCCCCTTTCCTAGAGGAAAAAAATACTCTGCCCATGGAGAAAAAAAGCCTTTGTCCTCTCGTCTTGCTGCTCCCAGGGTAGGTGTATGCCTCTCCAACACTAATAGGCACAGAGGTGACCAGGAAGGAGCTCCAGTGCAACCTGCTCAAGTGCCTGGAGCTCTTCTCTTGGAGACTAACAGACCTTGTGGGGACTGTGGCTCCTCATGCCTCTGGAGGAGAAAGAAACTTCTTGGTGATGAAAGTCATTGGTTTTGGCATTTTCTTCCTCAGAAATAATTTTCCTTTTGACAGTGATTTGCTTGGGGCAGTCCATTTGAATGCAGTACTAATGTCTGGGGCCCTCCAAGGGTCTGCCATAAGAACTTGGGAGTGCACCATGGTGATACGACCTTGATTTGCCATTTTAGGAATGCTGTGATGATGGCTGGGCTGGCTGATGCAACAAGTCCCTTCCCAGATGGATCCCCTCCATTTTTCCTCACTTCTCAGCATCTTTCCTCCATCCCTTCCTCCCCATTGTTTTCCGCTTCGCACCCTCAGGCTGTGGATCTTTACTGCTGCCAGGTAGGATGGAGGCCAAGAGCAAAAAGGGGTTTGCAAAGCAATTAGGTTCAGAGGAGAAAAGGTCCTTGAAGGCTATTAAAGTTGCAGGTGAAGCCCCTGGCTGAAGGAGCTGCTAGGCCATGAAATGCCAGAGGCTGGGAGGGTTCTCTGGGGAAAGACGCACTCTATGCCTGTCCTGGCTTTTCTAAGCTTTTTCCTTAAATGTCTGCTCCTGGCCACTGCTGCAAACATCGTACTGAGCTGGATACCCACCATTCTGGTAGTGGAGTCATTTATATACTCTGCTCTCCTGCAGTTTTCTGATTGTGTTCACTTTGCTTGGTGTCTCCAGTTGTTTCCCTGCTAGGATGACTTCTCTTTCTGCTCTGGCCCTGCATGATTTGTTTTAACGTTCTGCTCTTGCTTGGCTTCAGCTGTGGGTGACTCACTCTATGCCTTGCCTCGGTCCCACCTCTTGGCTTTCTCTTGGACATCTGCTCTGTGCTGCATCATTCGAACATGGCCTGGCTGAAAATGCAGCCCTGCTCTGTCCCCTGACACAGCCCCTTTACAGCAAAAACATGCCTTCCCTGGAGAGCTGAGGCTTCTTCTAGGGCACAGCAGGCTCCCCAGTGGATAGCATCATCAACAAGATGTTGGTACTGTCCTCTTCTCCTATCCCCAGCCTAAAGGTAAGTTTAACAATCTTTCAATCATCCTGGAGTCACAAGAGCAGTAGAGAGACAGAGCATCACAAAATCCCACTGAGCTCATTGGGCAGTCCCTGGGTGCTCGGTTATGGAGATTTTCAAGGTTCATTGGGTGCAAGGGGCCATGTATGGCCAGCTGCCTGCTAGCACTGCTGCCCTGTGGCTCCCTCCCTGCTCCCACACCCGTGTCCTGAACATGCCTTGCCCAGTGCACTCTGCCTGTCTCACTCTCCCCATCATTATCAGGGTGGCACAATTTCTCTGATGATTTCCCTTCTTTGTAGGGAAGGGAAGAGTAGGGATGATTTGCAGTTGAATAACATCTGTACTGTAAAGAAACAAAAACCAGGTGCATTTCCGAGTGAAGACTTCTACAATTTCTTAATGCCAACAAAAATAAGTCATTTCCAGAACCTATTGTTTTCACCTTGAAGTGTCTCCAAGGAGGAGAGGGAGGGAGAGAGCTGCTTTGTGCTACCTGACACCCTGCTGAGAAGGGTTGCACCATCCCTGTTTATTCCACAAACCAGGTCCCCTGGACACCCCAGTTCCTCAGTGGTACAGAGCACAGGGAGCTGACTCCAGGAGGATGCATTTGTACCAGTGAGGGTGAAGTAAGAATAACGTTTCTTTTAGTCTTTCATTCTATGTGGGGCTTTGGACTAAGATGTAGCTGATCAGGAAGGATATGAAATCTAACAAAAGTAGAAGGTAGAGTTTCAGGCCAGCATCATTAGACTAGATGAAACTTGATTTATGTGTTTTCTTTCTTCCTTCCTCTCCTTAAATCATTTCAGATCAGGCCAATGTTTTCTTTTTGGTGAGAGGTTTCTGAGATTCCCACTCCATGGAAAGATTGACTGGTGTAGGTGTGTGGCCAGTTTTTGAAAACAGCATTTGTTGAGGGTTTGCTCGCTGCTTGGAATATAAAACTGAAATAAACATATACATTCCGTTGCTGGGCTAAGAGTAAGGGCTTTATGTGTGTGCTGTTCAAACACACAGGAAGGACTCTGCTACTGTGAACCTAAACTAAGTGGCCAAATTGAATGCTAATATATGACCTTAGGAAACTTACATGCAGATTTGCAGTTAAATAACATCGGTACTGTAAAGAAACAAAAACCAAGCGCATTTCCAAGTGAAGACTTCCACAACTTAATGTCAACAGACATTTAATAGGTTCTTTTCACCTTGAAGTGTCTCCAAATGCTTTGTAGATCTGTGTGTATGTATTGTCATTTGCCCAGCAATGAAAGGGAGGCTCTGGGACGAGATGCAGCAGCCGTTCTGTGTTTATCTACAGTGTCCTTGGGGTCGTCCTCCTCTCAGAGCCCTGCAGTGCATACACAGTGTTGCTAACTCTGTCTAACTTCCTTCTCCCATCTCCTTCCCCTGCATTTCTCTAGGCTTTTTCCATTTCCCTCCTTGTTTCCCTTGTCCCCACTCTCACCCTTCTGTGCTGTGCTTTTTGTTCCTGGACAGCCCTCCTTGGTCTTGCCTGTGCATGCACTGTTTCTCTTCCTTGGCAGTCCTCTGCAAAGCTGTCCTCCTGAAGCACTCCCTTCCTTCCTTCCTTCCTTCCTTCCTTCCTTCCTTCCTTCCTCTCTTTCCTCCCTCCTCTTTTCTCTTTCTCCTTCCTTTCCTTTGCCCTATCCTGTTT